>SMSQ01012776.1:0-30176 GCA_019453375.1 Ctenoplectra terminalis | reverse complement strand
ACTGTAATGAATCGCAATTTTTTCTCCAATAAGCAGACAAAATTCGGACTAAAATTTTGCAAGGCTTAACCCTCATACATCCCTTGTATGAATTTGACACATTTTTCTCGCGAAGAGTGCACCTTGAGATTAAAGAATAAATAGCGTACCTTGTGTGTTGCTTTATCATTTATGAATGATGCGAACAACCTTACCTTTGAATCTGCAGAAGTTAAATTTAATTTTTAATTTAAATAAAAAAGTTTTCTAATTCAACTATTTATTTTTGTATTATATTGATTTTTTACCATTAGATCAATTCATTTTCAATTATATCAATTCATTTTAAATTATATCAATGCGACATTAAGATACAAAATTAAGTTAGAACAATGTGGAATGGATGATGGTTAGTATACGATTGTCATAACTTTTCCATAGAAATACTTGATGCAAGTTAACTTATGGTTAACGCATTTTTACGCCGTTTCTGATCGCTTTGCAGCCTTTGCTTATCGCGATGTGTATGTCAGATATACTATGGTTTTATCGTTCGAACTTGTTATCGTCGTATTCTATCGTTTTATAAGAGTATACTAACACTTTATTCGCAGGCACGAGAGTGACAAATGCAGCCATGCCGTAGCATCGTCAGGTGGCTTTATTCAGGTGATTACAGCACGATCGACGAGTAACGCGCTTTATTATTATGCGCTCCGTGCCACGTTTGCGCGGGGCTTAATGTCTGTAAAACACGTAGGTGCTATCACGAACGAGCATCATTCGATATTTCACAGCGTGATGGGAACTCGGGCGATGCCTGACACGAGATTACCTTGCCGAATTTTTCGGCAATTATAAGTTCGAAATTTTGAACACACTTCGTTTAAGCTGTGGTCTTTTCGTTACATAATTCAGTATGACGTATCTTTCTCGGTTTTTCTTGATCTTTATAATTTTGTGGCTTTGCCTAAGAAGATTGTTTCCTAGTAATTGTAGAACTTAAAAAATTACATTAATCAATTCTTCTGAAACAGTACAGAAGGGTCATTCCACGTAAAATCGATCACTTTTTGGCCTCGACATCGGGAGATTTTTTTTCTAAATGAAATATAATGTAGCATATGTGAAATTAGTGGTCGTTTAAGTCATGATTTTGCTCATCACGAATTTACTTCGAAGATACGGACCTTTGAATTTAGCGATTTTTGTCCTCATTGGTGAAATGTGGGTGTACTTATTAATTTTTATCTCGGAAAGTATTTGTAGTATCGAGCAGCTATTTTTTTTCTAGTGGAGAAGGAATAGCCTATTTGAATAATATTTTTATTGTTTAAAAAATTATGCCAATCTTCTCTGATTAAAAAAAAAGGAAAATAGGAGCTTGATACTACCAATACTTTCCGAGATAAAAATTGATAAGTACACCCATTTTTCACAAAAATGAGCAAAAGTCGCTAAACTCAAAGGTTACTAAGTTCTAAACAAATTCTAAACCAACAAAGTATTGACTTAAACCCCCACTAATTTCACGTGTACTATATAAAACTTCCTTAAAAAAAAAAAATCCCTGATGTCAAGGTTTAAAGTGATCGATTTGTCGTAGAACAACTCAAAAAGAAGATCGATTAAATACGATAAATAGTTTCAAAAATAAAAGTTCAATCTATTTTCACAAGAATACACAAATATCGCAGGATTGAAAGTTTTGTATTTTTTAAACAAACTCTAAAACAATCAACTGCTGACTCCACTTAACTTCGTATAGGCTACATCGTATTTCATTTCGAACAAAATCCCAGATATCGAAGAAGGAAAGTGATGGATTTGATTTGAGATGATGTAACACAATTCCAAGAAGGGTAAAATCGCTGGCATTGTGTTTGATTTTGCGCCTAGCGTGAACCGAAACCGGTTTCGAACCTTACGAGACATCAACATCGGTGACACGAGCGGTTAAAGAGGAACGGTACGAGGAATCCTAATTATTCAATCAAGATCTCGTCACGTGCGTTTGTCGTCTCAGTATTCGACGCTTTGTCTGCCAATGAGTCAGTCGTACGGAGAGAAAAATGGTCGTGCAAGGCGAGCAGGAGGCGAAATCTTTCCGTCTGTCTGTGAACGGTCGTTTTATCGCTTAACATGCGTCACGCGATACAGTAGTATCTGCATGTTTCATTGCATCTGCTTTTACACGGCTGTACTTCCCCGCTTTATATTTTCATTGACGATGACCGTGACATTAAACGTTGTTGTGGCAGCCAATTCGAATCGGTATAAAAGGCCAAACCTCTGGCGTGCTGGAATAGTTGTTAAAATTTCGCGCAACATGAGAGGCTTATTGGGGACGATAGTCTTGGCGACGTGTTTGGCGGCCTGCACGGCGATCTGTCGTCCTGGATTGAACGGACAGGATGATTGGTATCAGTGCGAGGGATTAAGCGACTTAAACGTGAGAAATTGTTACTTGTCGCCTTTGTTGGCTAACTTGTTAGGAGGATAGCCTGTCGAGCTCGTGTCACTATGATTCGAGTTCCTTTGCTTTCTGTACGAGGTACTTTAGAACGAGTGTCGTTAGAAATATAACGTTTGACATGGTCGAGGCCGATGATTTCATGCGAGGCATCCATAGGAAACAGAGGAAATGTAAAATTTGAGCATTTCTCAGGAAACGAAAATTTATTTTTCAATATACGTAATGGTACAATTTTATATTTTTTCATATATCAAAATAAAAAATCATTTTATTCTTCATTTCATTCTGGTTCAATTTCAACTTTTACTTGGAATTTTAACATCCCCCTTTTTTATGTTGTTTATTTTATATTCCTTATATATTTTTTTTTTTCTTTGTATTCTGAAATTTCTTGTAATTACTATAAGACTCAGAAAATTTTAATTTATAATGCCATGTAGCTAGTGATAAAGAGCAGACACAGATGCATACGAAAAAATGTTAAATTAAAAAATTGGATAAAATTAATATTCCTCGTTTTTCCTGTAGACCCTTCGTACGCGTGTTCTACAATATTTTGAAAATGAATTCATAGTTTGTTTACAATATAGATGTAATTGTTGCATAGAAAGGATGAATTTGAAAATGTTAGATTATTCTATTACAAAAATTGAGAACGAAGTAGGACAGTGTACTAGAATAAGGATCAAAGAATCGTCGACAAATGCGTTCATAAATAATCTTTATAAATAAATTATTTTGTTTTTTCTTTCTCGAAAGGAAAAGAATATTCGTGTTATTTATGGGATAACCTAATAAATTCAGATATCAGTAAATATACATAAAAGATAGAATAGCATGTTGAATTTCCACATTGTTTCAAATAATTTTTCATCTTATATAAATATTTAATATCCATTCATTCGCAATTATATTTGTAACACCTAATAAATTTAATTTAATTTCACGCATGTATACAAATTCACCAATATTACAGTTCTGTTAAGTAAAATGATATTTGTCTCAAATAATCACTCGCTTTGATTATTTTATACAATTTAAATAATTGAAGTAACACGTAACATCGGTGTATACATTAATTGTCAGTCTTGAAATATTTTCAAATATTGACCAATGATTCGCTTTTCATTTAATTAATTTCCTTTTTAACTTATACAAGGCTTAAAATACAAATAAATGGAAGATAAAAATAGAATAATTGAATAAACAGTTGCAGATACCAGACTCGGCCGCGGGAATCAATATCATCAACTCGAATATCAGCAAGATAAACACCGATGCATTTTCAAAATTTCCCAATTTAACAGAACTAAACATAACAGGCAGTGGCGTAGAGGAAATAGAGCAAGATGCTTTCAGAGGTCTTAATAAATTGCAACTGCTCGGTTTGGTTAACAACAAAATTCGAAAACTCGATGCCTCTTGGATCAGAGGATTATCAAATCTGAAAGTATTAATCTTGTGGCGCAACAAGATCGTCGATGTTGATCCAGCAATTTATGATCTACTTCCTGAGCTGCAAGTTTGGGATATCGCTTACAACGAGTTGAATGCGTGCCTTTCGCCTGACATGTTGAAAAAACTGAAGAAACTTCGAAGAATTTTAATCGCTGGCAATCCATGGTCCTACAGATGTCGCGCTTCGATGACTTGGTACTTGGGCAGTAATCACATCCGTTTCATCAAGGATTGGAGCATCAGCGATCTACTGATCGAGGAATGCTTAGCTCACGAGCCAGGCGCTGATCAGGACGATATCATTTTAAATAAATGCGTCGACCGTAAAGTGGGATCATCGGACACGTTGCCTTACAGCGTTGCTGGCTTGAACGAGCAAGTTCGTGAACTGACGAATAAGCTTTCCAGTTTGGAAGCTGAAGTACAGATGTTGAAGAAGTCGAACGTGTAATCGTACCCTTCCTTATTTTCTTAACGGTTTGATCCTTTCGGTTTAATGAACGAGTAAATGGACGTATCTTGATCCTATTGTATAAGGTAGATCTTGAGTATAATGTAGATCTCGAGTGTAATGTATTAATGCAATGCTCTCTGGGTCTTATTCGTGAATAAAGCACTTCGATCCACTTCTATTATAAATTCTTGATGACCCGTAGAGAAGATCCCATAGACAGCATTGGCGCACTGGTACAATGGTGCTGATCGTGGAAAATGCATTTAAAGCAATCTCTATTTTCGACCAAGTTTTCTCATTCAACAATGCAACTAATATTAGACGCGTTAAAAGCAAAAATCTGACCATTGAAAGGATTGAAACTAAGTATCTTGTGTATCATTCTCTATTAACCGGTAATAATCTAGTAATATCGTACACATGTCTGTAAACGCTTCAGATTTAATCAACGCCATGTATCACCGTCCAAAGGCGGACTGTTTTTCTGTATTAATAAACAGCCTCGTCACGCGTGAAGATAACAGTCTTGTTCTCGGATACATATCGCAGATCCATTAATAACGCGATTAGATCGAGCGAATTGACTGTGATGGACACTGCTTGCGGTGCAGTCTTTCCGCTGGGTCCCTCCGTATCAACCGAATCCTTCATTCCTTAACGAAAAAAAATCCCGTGGAAACGACAGGTTCTGGGAAGCAATGCCAGCGCGTATTGGCCAGCAGAACCGTTAATATCTAACCACCTAAATCACAATGGCACGTCATACGCGCGAACCGCGTTAAATCACGATGCGTCTAGTAGCTGATCCACGGATCTCTGGCCGATTCTCTCTGCGCTGGGACAAGAACATTCCGACTCCGGTTAGCCGCCATTCATCACACGGCGGCGGCGGCGGCGGCGGCGGCGGCAGCGGCGCGGTTCAAAAATGCGTATCGTACACGCGGACGGATCACGCTCGCGCACGCTCGTGAGATCTTTGACGCGGTTTCCGCGGTCATTAATAATGCTGCTCGAGGCGGCGAACCGCGCGAAAAAATAGCGGACCCTTGGGGGTGGGAGGAGGGCGAGCGACCCGCCAGAACAGAGGATATATCGGACCAGCTACGAAACCAGCAGCGGCAGACAGTTCAGACGCGATGTGTGTGGAACTGTCCGTTGCAAACGGTGTTTAACCGTTTACCCTGCTGTTGCACACCACCGCCGACGTGCGCGCCGATAAGTGCGCCCCGTATCGGCTTCGACTCGCTAACGAGACCCACGTCGCAAATCTCACAGAGAATCTCGCGGCGCGGATCTCGTTTTCTTTCGGCCAGTTTCTTAATCAAATTGGACGATTGTTAGCTGCCTTTCTCGCTCGTATTAGGATTATAACTTAATCAAAATGTAGATCTAACTATGAAAACTGTGGGCCACGGCAGGTGGCAGTTACATTAAAAAAATTGAAGCTTTACGGTTATTCTGTGAACAATGCCCATTGGTACATCGGAAACGAAGATCTTGGAAAAGACGTCGAAATAGAACCGGTCGAGCAAGTTATCGCAAAACGTGCGAAAAGATACAAACAGAGGTTTTTCGACCATCCAAATGCTCTAGCTAACAATCTACATGGTCAACCTAGCTCGAGGAGATTAAATAGAAAATATCCGATCGACTTAACGACGTAAGAAATGATACAGATCGCGGGGAAAATACCTACGTGCTTTCATTACAAATACGCTATACAAAATTTCCGAATTTCACCATGACAAATTGTAATTTATAAATGAGGAGGACGAAAGTATGAAAGTTAAGATATAAACCGTGCAGTTTATAGTTTGGCTACGTGAATTCTACAACCTTTGAAGAGAAAAATTAAACAAAATTCTGCAAAGAATGAACTTGTAACTATTTTTTGATATGCAAGCGTTAAATATGAAATCAAACATTATGGCATGTTTTTATATATATTTATATACTCGCGTATTTAGAGACATTTAATTGTAGAAACTAAAAAACCACTTATGATAAGGTTAACAATGTAATTCAAATACTCATGCGAGCAGAAGTAAATTTTCATTGAGGTTTCAAATAAGAAATAAAGATGAGATGATTCTTAGATAGATCGGATAAAAATTAATGTGGTTTGGTTTCGTTTGTGATATTTTGTTAAGTTATTCAGAAAATTTTGCCAGATATTTTAAGATTCATTTATCCGTGATGATAATTGGTTAAGTCATATTTTTTTATGCATTTTATGCATTTTATGCATTATCTGTGGAATTAGAAATTGTATTCTGCGAAAGATATTTAGGCGTTTCTGTTAAAAGATATAATCAAAAATATTGTCTTGAATAACTAAATAATTTTTTAGATAATATATGCTTGAACGGATTGGCAATTAATCGTATAGAAAATGGATATATGTTATACGTAAAGTAACAATTTCTATTAAAAACAATTTTAAATACATTTTAATTGCATGTATAATTCGCAATAGTTTCAGCAGTAGAAAATTAGAAAATAATTGTAACTTGTATTAATTATAATCTCCAAAATGTGATTTATAAATCTAGTTATCCCAAATATTTATTGAATAACCTAGCCCTGCGGACTTCAATTTCTATTATATAAATGACCATCTTCTCATGAATAACGATACCAAACGAAATAACTTGTTAAACTGTAACAAACTATTATTTTAACCTACGAAATCATCAATTGCACTGATAGCAACAATTTTCACACATCAACCTAATCCGTCAGACTTTCTACATATACAATATTATGCGAATGAATATGAACACACGTTATTTTATTGCACATATACTTTATTAGCGACAAAATCAACTTTTACATAGAAATTTTAAATTGCTAATGGACTCTCGAATAAGACATGTGTCCTCCTCTGGCACGAATGAGTTTCCCCATTCACTTCGGCATACAATTAATTAACAATAACGCTGTATCCGCGTTAATTCGTACGAGTAAGATCAACTCATATCCATTAGGCGAACAGGAAGTATTTCTTTTCACATGTAACTCTGATCCTCTTAAAAATTTTACTTACACCGTTGAACGCTTTATCTTCCCCTTTCAAAGCCCTGAAACTCGAAGAAAAAAAAATTGTTCAAAAATTCCCATTCTCGATTTGAATAAGGAAAGGTCCATAATCTCGTTTTTTCACTTGTATTTAATCAGACGATGCTCGCGCATCGCGAATCCTTCTCGAATACTATTGTAACGGCAAAGGGAACGCGCGAGGTACGGTAGGCGCACGGTAGGCAAAGACCTTAGGAAAGGATATTGTTCCACCTCCTGCACGGAGAGAAACTGCTCGCGGTCTGTGATTTATAGAGAGGATCTCGTGCGCCTCGTGCTGCACCGGCATCGTTCAGGTCCTCCTCTTCGTCGTTGTCTTCGTCGTCTTTGGACGCCGTAGTCGCAGCGAACCATTCTCCGTATGCAGAGTGCTCCAGTTCCCACGCAGCGGGGCTATGCGCTCTCTAAGCGTTCGCCAATGGGAGTCATACAGAGTGTGCTCTGTCTGTATGTACCGCTTCTATGCGCTCCTGTTACGCACTCATCCTGATGCAACCGCATGCAAACCAGCCGAGCATTAACATCTTCGAACGCCTTTTGCGGACCAGGAAACGTAACGCGTTATTGTGTCGTTTGCGAAATGCTTTTTAGACTTGATGGGTATATAGACGAACGCTTGGTCTTTGAAGGATCATCTAAGGTAAATCTGCAGCCACATACGTTCGTCATAAATTCGTTACCGTATGTATTTGTCGTCTAACGAGCAACTGCATGCATGGATCTTGCATCATTCGTTGAATGGACTGGTAGGGTAGAGGCGAATTGGATCATTTTTTTTTTGGTAGAAAAGAAAAAGAAAAAATAATAGTCAAAATTTAGAAAGAAAACATTTTGTTATAAATGTGTAGTTAATATTCGTGTAATGGTAAAATGATTAATGGTAATTTAAAAGTAGCGTGGAATAAGGCGAATTGGATTATTTTTTTTTGACAGTGAAAAAATAATGTCACCATTTAGAAAGTTAACATTTTGTTATAAATGTGTAGTTAATATTCATGTAATGGTAAAATGATTAATGGTAATTTAATAGTAGCGTGGAATAAGGCGAATTGGGTTATTTTTTTTTTGACAGTGAAAAAATAATGTCAACATTTAGAAAGTTAACATTTTGTTATAAATGTGTAGTTAATATTCATGTAATGGTAAAATGATTAATAGTAATTTAATAGTAGCGTGGAATAAGGCGAATTGGGTTATTTTTTTTTGACAGTGAAAAAATAATGTCAACATTTAGAAAGTTAACATTTTACTATAAATTTGTAATTAATATCTATTTAATGGCGAAATGATTAATAGTAATTTAATAGCAGCGTGGAACGAGGCGAATTGGATTATTTTCTTTTGACAGTGAAAAAATAATAGTCAAAATTTAGAGAGTTAACTTTTTATTATAAATTAGTAATTAATATCCTTAATTTAATAAAATTAGTAATTAATTTAGTTTGATCATTAGTGATAAAAAATTTTATTTAACTTAAAAATCTTTCTTCGGACTGAATTCTTATTTCGATCCGATTCGCCTCGGTTTACCCTATTATTAACTTGCATTCACGTTTTGAAATTGTTACAATTTGTGTACAGTCAGCCATAAAAGTTTATGTACACCCATCGAGTTCTGTATTTTCGACTTACTTTTCGACTGTAATTTTTATTATAACGTGCTTCACCAATTATGTAACTTTTTATTATAAATTCCTAATTAATCATCAATAATAAAAGATTTTTTAAAATTTAGAAATCTTTCTTCTGGCTAAATTTTTATTTTGATCCAATTCGCCTTGATCTACCCTATAGAAATAGACGAATATCTTCTCGAACAGTTCATTGAACGCCAAACAATCGAAATTGATCGAATAAAAAACATCGGTGTTCATCGCATAGCGAAGGAAACAGGAATTTGATCTGAAGCTTTGAGTGCAACGCATAAAAGGTATAATTTGATGCAACTCATCGTGAATTCATTTTTTATATTAATGAACCCCTTCTGAGAACATTTTTATTTTTCCTTCCCTTATTGATTATAGGTTGAACTGAATTTTTTTTAAATTTTATCTTCTGTTTTGTTCTTCCACGGGATTTGTTTGTGATTTTTTTTTCTTTATCAATAGCGGTTACGGTGTCTTCATCATTGCACGAAATCATTATTTATTTTACATTGTATCTAGTTTGCGGTAAATCATGTTTAATAAGCTATAAGTTACCCTTTTGCCGGCTTATATTTATGATATGTTGATCCTTATCTGAATGATGTACATTAACGATCGAACCGAGAAATCTGTGTACACGAGATCGCTGAGTCGGTATCTATCCTAGGGTGTCTAAGCGCTACGCGCAGTAGGCAGGTAGCCATGCTTATCTGACAGAAACGTATCGAATGCAAATCTCTTATGGCAGACATGTTCGCAAATACGAACAACTATTACCGGAACAAAGTGATTTATTTGGCGATTTTTCCACACATAAGTTTAATATGTACCATAGAAAATAGATAGCCTCGGTATGAGTTGTTGTTTTTAATAAAACGTTACTTGACTTAATATTCTGTAATATACTTTTACTAAAATTCATCGAACCAGAGAAATAACTGAAACAGTGGTAATTTATATAACGAAGTAAGTTGTAATAAAGCAACTAAATTCTCTTTGACTGCATAACTAATAAGGCTGAACATAGAAAATTAACACATTCGCGACCGCTGACGGAAATTCACGCTTCAAGTTCTATTTCTGGTTGCCGCTGACGTGAATTCGCGTCATTTTAAATTCTATTCCTGATTGCAGCTGACGTGAATTAACGTCCTGCAATTTTTGTTTCTAAATGCGGTAATATTAGGCGCTTTCGATAATAACCGCTATCTCAATGAGACTGATATTGATATGCGGTAATATTAGGCGCTTTCGATAATAACCGCTATTCTCAATGAGAATATCTCAGTTGGCTCGCTAAATAAATTCAGCACGATAATAACAAGTGGTCTGTTGTCTACCTATGAAGCAAGTATACAAATTATAAAAATCTTTTTATTTTAAACAACACATAATCGCAACATTGATATTTCGAAACAAATTTTATCATTTTTATCCTTGCTTTAACACTAGAATTACTGGCGATTAAAGCATACTTGTTTCCACCGAAAAGATCGTAATGAAAGGTATATAAAAAAATACGCAATGCAAGGCAAACAAAGCTTTGTCTACATTTTTAACGGAAAATCGCGGAAAACTGCCTCCAAGATGCCGTAGTCAATTTATAAAATTTCTATAAAAAACTATGAATGAGTCGTTTTGAGCACTTTGGTAGTTCTAGTGTTAAGACCGACGCTTGAACTGCTGAGGATTGTGTACGTATTCGATCCGAAGAAATTGCGACAGATGTTTGAAAAAATACATAGTACGAGAGAAACTTTAACCGTATTGTTAAAAATAAAAATGACGTAGAAAATTCTTCATTCAAAAATATTAGGGTTACAGGCGCTATTAAAAATTCTTAAAAAAAAAAAATTAGGTTCATTCAAAAATATTAAAAATATTATATCGTCTTTATCAGGCATAATAAAACAATTAGGGAAAAATTCAATAATATTAACACTAAACCTAGCGTCTATTGAATTATACCTATCTGTATGAAAGAAATTAGAATAATAGATACTTCTGAGAGATACGTCTACAGATCTGTAGACATATATTAAAAAAAAAAAATTATGAATGGGTCATTTTGACCATTTTGGTAGTTCTAGTGTTAACGATACAAGTTTGCGTCAACCAGCTTCAGAATTTAATTATTTTCGCCGGTACTCTGTATTAGAAACGGAAAAAATTTGTCNATATCGTCTTTATCAGGCATAATAAAACAATTAGGGAAAAATTCAATAATATTAACACTAAACCTAGCGTCTATTAAATTATACCTATCTGTATGAAAGAAATTAGAATAATAGATACTTGGAAGAATGCATAATGTGCTAGAAACAGATCTGTAGACATATATTAAAAAAAGAAAATTATGAATGGGTTATTTTGACCATTTTGGTAGTTCTAGTGTTAACGATACAAGTTTGCGTCAACCAGCTTCAGAATTTAATTATTTTCGCCGGTATTCAGTATTGGAAACGGAAAAAATTTGCCGGTCGCGAATGTGTTAAGTATTTTAACATTTTAACAAATAATTGTATTATAATTTAACACTATTATTTAATATGAGTATTTGTATTTTGAGCGCTAACAAAATGTAAGGTATTTGGATATATCAGACAACAGAAGACCATGAAATAAGAACAAAGCAGAAAAGTTATACAAAACCGAAAATAAAGGTAGATCGTGGTTAGGTAGATCTCGGCTTCGGTAATTATTGTAACTTGGAAAGCAATTTTTAGGACAAAAGTTTCTTAAAATGTTTTATATAATACTTTGATCATTAAATCATTTTTATCGACAATCGTTTATATTCACGAGGTGGAAACCACTTCCGAAGCTGGGGATGGTTTAATGATTAACATTAATTATTTCTCCTGCCTTTACTTAAAAACAGAAACAAATGTCTGTAAAAAAGAAAAAAACTCTTTTCAGAGCTACCACATATTTACGAGCAAGGAATAATTTAAGTACTCCGCTTTGCGCATCCAGTGCAACCATTTCAAATATAATAAAGTGTTTACAGAACTGGAGATTCCGATTTATCCGTGTTTGCACATCGAGGTACAGTATTTAAAAACAAATTTTCAAGAAAATGTGTTAATTTTTAGCTATTCAAAATACGCTACTTTTTGTCGTATAATTTAATCAAACAGATGTGTTACAAAACAGTTTACATCTTCGGATGCGTCGTTGAAAAACACAAATTTCATCGATTTACACAATGTTTTTATCTTTAATAGTTTTCGAGATATTCTACATTTCCAACTTTGGGGGTGATTTCTACCATTTTCGTAGAGCTAACTTCAAGCAGCTGCAGCTCACTTATTTATGAATATTTTTGCATAAAAAAATTTATATGGATTGTCTAAATGCTACACAATAACATCTGGTTATTTATAAATAAACAAATCTTATACTCTCTTCAAAAACAATTCGAGAAGAAACGCTTATTCACTTGACCCTCCCCCCTTAATATGGATGATTGCCAATAAAAAAAAGAGTAAGTCAAATATTTTTAGGAAAACAACATTATACATAAATTTCATCAAAATCAGCGATTGACACTTCAATATGTTAGCAATAACCTTTACGAATGAAACTTTTTAACGCAGCCCTGATATATCTAGATTTCGAGTGAAATGAAGGACCTTATTACAAATAATTCTTACAAGACTTATAATAAGACTTATAAGGAGAAAAAAAATAACTTCGCTTCGTTTACGTATCAACTTAGACTAACTGCTATGTTTTAACTCCTTTCTATCCTTCCAACACATCCATTCACGCACCCTTTCACGCATAAACATACTCCCTAGGACGCATCCAATCTGTACGCGTTTAAATTCTATCGTTACACAAACGGCACTCAATTAATAATGAATAATTCAGAACAGAACCTAACCAATGTCCACATAAAGAAACAAACATTTAACAAAAAGCAACAATATCCGTAACCCGGCACCGAAGTTCTGTCGATGTCTTGCGAACTCTAGAAATTGTAAAGCGAAAAGAGCCGCGGCATAGAGGCGGTCGCGTATCAGCTTCGAATCGTGGCGCATCCTTTTCCTCGGGCTGCGTTCACCAGCGAGCCCTTTATCCCCGGCCATTCAGGCCTTTCAGCCGTCGGTCCACAATGCGCGGACGAAAATGTCAAATCAACGTACGCGGAGGAAAAAAAAAAAAATGTGGAATCAAGAGAACAGAACGGCACCCGTCATCGATACCCGTCCGCTCACCTGGCCGCCCGAGTGTACCGTATCCCTTTTGTTCAATGTATAAAAAAAAAAGACGCGGAAAAAAACGAAAAAAGTAGAAAAAAAAAGAAAAAAAAAAAAAACTATGCCTTAGATGAAAAGCACGAAGTGAGCCTCGCGGCCGGCTGGAGGCTCGCCAAATAATATACTGGCACCCTGTCCACCCCCGCTCTTCGCCATTCGGTCTTTCCTGACAAGGCAACAGTCGCGTTACTATCAGCTATCCCAGACCAGCCACGTCCCGCCGCTGCTCGGGGTACTTTTATATTTATTACGAAGGCACGAGCGGAGATTACGGGCGGGGTTGGAGGAACGGAGCTGTGGTACGAGAGGACATGTAGAGAAGGCAGGCAGAACATTTGGATGATCCAACCCATATTTCGCCTTTTGTCATCGCGTATAGGACACGCTGTCGCAGTCTCCTGCTCATATGGCACACGGGAATACCGGAAATAGTTGAAAGCTTCAGGCTCGAATCTCATGGATACATTCGCCAGTGACGTCTCGCGCTTTTCTTTGTAGCCTTTCCACCACTTGCCTTGATGGCTGGCGCGTGGTTATTTTGACTGCGGGCTATTCCTCCCTTGCTCTCCCTCTTAATTGACCGCCACTGCCGGGGATTGTTCGGCTCGTTGCTGGATCCCCTGGCTGGAAATTGGTGGGAACGTAAGCAGGGCGGAGGACGGGCAACTTGGAGTAATTATTAGGGAATGATAAGTTAAAAGCTTGTGTTCGTTAATTTTGTTTCTTCTCGGTTTTGAGTTGTTGATCAGGGTTATCTCTTTGTTCGTTTTAAATATTGAGAAAAATTTAGTGTACAGTTAAACGGATGTTTGATATGGTTTATATTTTTAGTTGGAAGCTTGTATTGTCGGCTTTCCGATATAGTTGACACTTTAGTTTACTTTTTGAATAACGTGTTTATCCCTCTATAGCCCGAATTTTGTCTGCTTATGGGAGAAAACATTACGATTGATTACAGTTTTTCGCTTTGATTTGAAAATGTTTTAACTAATAATTACTGTGGATGGATCGTGATGTCGCTACAGTAATATAGTAATCAAATTTAATAGTGCAGTAATAAATAAAGAAAATTAATTTTTTAAAATATAGATACCTCAGTTTGTAGCTTTAAGTCACACGGTCCCATAGAGGGTTATGGTTTGGTGAAAATACAAACACAATATAGTTTCCTTTTTTATCTTTCTGTATCATTTGTGTTGTATCACGTGATGGAATTGTTACATAATATTTTATGAAATATTAACCCTTTGCGGACGAGTGTCGGCAAATAGCCGCCCAAGTCTTTTTCCCGTTGCGGACACTTGTCGACAAATAGCCATCCAAGTCTGAGAAATTTTCTTTCTAAGCGATAAGATGCGCAATGTTTAGTATACTAAACATTATTACCCTTTCTTTGTAAGAAAACGAGGAATTTTCAACTATGAAGTTTCTATCGAATTGTCGAATGTGCAACACGGGTCCGTCCGTAAAGGGTTAAAACAAAGTAATAAGAAATCTAACAGCGTATAATAATACACACGGTGATCTTTATCCAAGTCTCAACCGAAAGATAGTCTTTATAATATTTCCCTCTTGCTACGTCGCAAGCGCTATTATTTTTTTATTCCAATCATAGAATTTAAAAACTGTATTTACCTCGTAAAAAAAAAAAGAAAAAGAACGAAAGGAAAAAAGAAAGAAAAAGAATAGCTAAAATCGTTGAAGTTACTTCGAATTTTATTTTGTCAAGAATCTCCCACCGCAACGAAAGACAAAGTGTGCACGAAATCGCAGAGACTGCAAGCTTTGCATTTTGACGTGATCACCGATCCTCTTCCTGTTCGAACCTCGTCTTCGCCCCCTTCTGCCTTTTCTCTCTTTTTCGTTCATTTCCGCGTAACCGAGTGTAAAAAATAAAGTAGATCGAAGCGTGCACGAGCTGGCTCTTTTGCGTGTAGCCGAGTTAAACCGACGTGGTAGTGATTGATGATCTTTCGGCGTAACGATCGCCTGTATATCCGTGAACGTGGCGCTGAGTTAGGGTCTGCCAGCCGACAAAAGGAGAGAAAGAAAGATGGAAGGTGAGAAAGAGAGACGTACCGACGACGTGGAAACGAACGAAGCTGCTCGTTATCCCTGATTTTACAGGAATTAAAGAGCTGATTACGCGGCTTCACCACACCCACGATTAAGATGGGCGCGGATTAAAATTGTGCTACCGGTGCTTCGCTACCGGATTCTCCTCGGATAAGATTTATTATGGCGAATCATACAGCCTGGTCGAATTGAACGATGGTTAGAAAGGTACGAAGTGGTATTTAAACACTTTGACGGCGTTCAAAAATATTTAGAACGCTGTAAAAGGTTAAAACTAAAAGTATTATTTGTATTATTAGAATAAATTTTCTATGTTTTTTTTTGTAGGGAATAAAATTTATATTTGTACGATGAAGCTGTTATGCTTGTTTTTAGACATTTTTAATATTAAAAAATTAGACGTTTGTTTGTCGAGGGGTGTACATTTAAAGAATTATATGACATTTGTCTTGAATTGTATTTGACTCGTATTTTGAAGAAAGCGTACTAGTCATTTTTTGTAGAGATGTATTTTCAAATATTGCATCGCTGCGATTAAAATTAATTACGTGGGATGCTTAAGCTCTTATTCGCAAGAATTTAATTAGAATACATTAAAATTAATACAAGATGCCCAGTTTTATTTACTTAACACGCTAAACGTTTTAACTACTTCGCGTTTCTTTCTTTCGCTTTTCAGTTTATGAATTAAAACTACGTTAAGCATTCAAACTCGGCTTTTTGCAAAATATTATTCCCGTGCATGTATGGTACTCGTTTCAAGTTGCCACGAAATTTCTTAGAGGCCACTTCAGACCGTTATTTAACCATATGTTTCGGGAAACAGAAATATTTCGTTATCATTTCGAATTACTGACTTGGACGGAAACTAAATGATTGAAGTATTGCGTTCTCTGGAAAATTTGTAGAGAAATTTGCAAAAATTCAAAGGAAAAGCTTTTCATATAAAATTGGTACTTTATTAAATATTGTATGCCGCAGTTGGCTCTGTGACTTTCGAGGTCTATTGAATAATTTCAGAATCCCTTTGGTAGAAAACTTTTCATTTTCCTCGGCAATGAATTTCGTCAAGTAATTTCTGCAGGCTTCTAGTTTATTAAATTTCTTGCCATCAAAAAACTTTTTTTTAAAATGAGAATAGAGGATAATCGGACAGTGCAATGCAATGACCTATGAGCAAACCGGATGAGATAAAACATTCCAGTCAGGCTCCAACAATTTATACCGACTCTTCATCGATACACGAAGCCGAGCGTTATCTTGTTAAAAAACAACGCCTTTTACATTGTTCAATTTCGAAACTTTTTCTATAACACTCCGTTGCCCGACGGTTCTAGCGACCGCCAGCGACTGTACCTGGGTCAGTACGAACTCGTATTTTCAATTTTTTCTATTTCTATCACTTACGTTCGTGATTCTTGCTTTACAGGAAATGGTATTTTTTAAATTGAAAGATGGAATTTATATTATCCTTTTAATGATATAAGCAAATAATAAAATACAGGAAAATGCAGATAAAGTATAAATAAAGTATGAAAAACAATAATCACTTATTGCAGTACGTACACTACCGCTCATAAGTATCTGGACACCGATTTTGTCAACTTGATCAATTTCTAGTGATGGTATACAAATGTTACTAAAACGTGTAAACTAATGACAATTTAATAACTGAAAGTAATATTTACTACTTTCTTAAGGAATGAACATATTGCAAATTGAAATTTTCTGTTAATAAAAATTTACCAATGGTGTATTAAAATTAAATATACGATTCGTAAAAGGGCACTGCTTGAATTAACCATAGTAGAGGAATGTCATTATTTAATCCACAGTTTAGCAATTAAATAATCCAGATATAAAAAATTAATGACAATTCAATAACTGGAAGTAATATTTACTACTTTCTTAAGGAATGGACACATTCTAAATTGAAATTTTCTGTTAATAAAAATTTACCAATAGTGTATTAAAATTAAATATACGATTCGTAAAAGGGCACTGCTCAAATTAACCATAGTAGAGAAATGTCTTTACTTAATCCATAACTTAGCAATCAAATAATACAAATATAAAGAATTAATGACAATTGAATGACTGGAAATAATATTTACTACTTTCTTAAGAAATGGACACATTGTAAATTGAGATTTTCTGTTAATAAAAATTTACCAATAGTGTATTAAAATTAAATATACGATTCGTAAAAGGACACTGCTTGAATTAACCATAGTAGAAGAATGTCGTTATTTAATTCATAGCTTAGCAATTAAATAATACAAATATAAAGAACTTTTCAAATAACAAAACAGTTCCATAAGGTTTGTCACCTATAAATTTTAATATCATTTTTATTGCATATTAGCTCAGTAATTTATTGACAACATTCAATTTTATCCTATCATAATATTCTACATATGATTGTAACAATAACAATTAAATAACAAAATCGTAAAGTACGTTCGGTTAAAAATAAGCCAGTGTCCGGATACTTTTGTGCGGTACTGTACATAACAAACTATTTTGAGATATCGAATGTACATTACAACCATGCCTCTGGTATTCATCGCATCTTCCTGCCATAACTCTGGGAACGAATCGAAGAATGCGCTGCGAAGCACGTAAATGCCTTATCAGTTCTACCACAATTGTTAGCTCAGATCAGTCATCGGAAGACGAGAAATCCAACGAAACCGTGGCTAACGCGAGTAAAAAAAGAGCCAAGCACGGTCGACGGAGGATTAATTGCTGCGTCTAATCGTTTTAATCGAGAGCACAGTTCCCTCGAATTAAGTACCTTATTATTTAGATATTTAGCAGAAGCTCGTAATAAATAATTCCTTTTGAATCCCACCGAATGCTCGATAGAACTTAATACCAACACCTGTCACTAACGCGACGAACTTTCCAAAGAACCCAATATCTTTCGATCTTCCATCGTGGGCGTCTGCTTTAAAATTTCGTCCTGTTATTGGCCGTTGAAATGCAAAGGAAATGCCGTTGGGACGATTAAAGCGCACAAAACGAAGCCATAAAGCGGGGTTCCGCGTGGCAGTACGCGTTATCGAATGAGGTAGTAAATTTTCGAGCCACTTTCAGGAACTATTCAACCAGACGATCACCGTTCGCGCTATTAACTGGCCGGTAGTAATGAGAAACGTCTGGAGACAGTCTGGCAAGGTAAGAGAATGACGCGTTCGGAAGGACACGGCCAGGTCGGCAGTAACTAAAGCCATTAATCGCCCGCCATATTGCCTACCTCGTCTAGTCATCCCTTCCTGAGTCTTCCGCCATCGGTCTCAGCACCTTGCGCTCGTACCAGGACCACCCACCCCCATCATTTTCTGCCCCTTCTGCCACCTTCTTTAACGTTCCTCTTTCCACATCGAATAGCACGAGCATGGGCCTCGAGCTCGTCAAGTCGCCAACTTGGAAATTGCTTTCCTCATTTATAACCGGCCCAGTGTCTGACCGTCGTTCGTGCTTCCCGTTTTCTGCGATCTCACCCTCGCTCTCATCCTCTGATTTCCTTCTTCGATCCCTTCTCTTTCTCGCCACTTACGTGCCACTAGAATCCTCCTCGTCCCACCGATGCTCCTGCAGGCTATCGACCCCGGAATCTATATAGGCCTCACCTTCACCCCTCTATCGTGAGTCGACCGATTTTTCGTGACGTATCTCTACCTTAAACCCCGTTTCGACGAAGGTGGGATCGGTAAATGGTGAAATATTGTCGTGCTTTGATGTGCCGGGATTACGGGCTACAGGTTAATATACTTTCCAATCACGCGGAAAGGTCCTTGTTATTTGGCTCTTTTCTTTCGAGTACTTCCGATTCTGTACGTGTTTCGAGGAATGTTCTTGCTCGATCGTATCGTTTGATCGTGTTGCGAGAAATTTTGCAGTCCTTTGTGAAGCCACGTAAGGTGGAAGTTAGTTATGTAGGTTAGCCGTGTATATTCTGTGACCTGTTAACTGGGGAAGGCGAGTTTACTCGTCACAGGGATTATACATGTTTCGGACGGAATGATTTATTTTCTTAGGATAAAAATTCGACTGGGTCAAAAATGACCCAAGTGCCATAGCAGGATTAAATACACATGCGAAGTGTCCGGTGACTCATAAACGGAAGTGTACGTGAACAGTGTGTGTTCAGATAATAAAACTATCCAGATAAGGATTAAAGAAGACAGTTATTTATAGCAATAATTAATTTTTCACGAGGAACTGTAACGAACAGTAATTTATAATCTCGTAAGAAAATAAATGTGACGTTATAGACATTTAATTTTAACCTTTGTAAATTGTGTGACCATGAGGTAGTTTATAATTATTTTCGAAAGACTGTTTGCATAGGAGTGTTGAATTTTGCTTGGTCGTAAGAAAAAGTTAGTTTGCTTCGAACGTGTTTCATGTGCATCCACGATTATCTAAAACCTCGTGTCCACGTAATGGACTTAGGTTAACTTGGTAAACGGGATTAAGATTTCAAGTGGCCCGATATGATCTTTCCTTAAGAACTCAATTATACCAACCTCTTCTCGGGATTACACACAAGCGAGAGAAAGCTCACATGAGACATGAAGATTCTAATTCTACGCCATGTGCTATGAAAATTATTGTAAATCGCATATGTAGCAAATTTGGATAATCCCCGAGACAAATTGTATGTGTATGTTTTGGAGTAATTTCTGAAATAGATTGCAAATGTACATTTAAAATGCTCTACGAACATATTTTCAAACATTTTCCGTACATCTTTACAATCAACTTTAAATATTTAAAACGTTGTAATAACATTTGTACTTATTCCTACTTACATCTGCTAATTTTTTAAGAAACACAGATAAGTAAAGTAATTTTTTAAAAATTATAATTTGTATCTCGTAAAAATACAAATAATTAAGCAGAGTATTATAATGGAACTTGTAAATTTCCAAGGTAGCTGATTTTTCTTTTAATTGATCTTCTAGGTAAACATTAGGCTCTGTATCAATCAATTTTTTCAACGAATTAATAATATTCCTTATAAAAAATATTTTACGAACGTTTGATTCAATAATTACAAATGAATTATCGTTATGCGTTAAAATATTGCAATCTTTTCACTCGTATTTGCTACAATTGTAACAAATTAAAATTAATTACTTAAAAAAACATAAATAAATGAAGCTACATTTATTAGAATAAAAATCCTCTAGATATTGAAACTGTGACATTTCTTTGTTACAATTGAATCTTTTATAAAACCAAAGTTTCAAACAGTTTACGACTTATTTTCAACATAAGTTGAAGAACAGAAATTGCCAAAAATGAAGCGTACATCACATAGGGCGCGTGTAACGTGTATAATGGAACGGGAAAGGCGGGATAACTTCGGCATGGTCAAATTCTGAAGCGTTTCTGTGCGGATCGCGGCGCACAGATTAGTTGGATTCGCAGAGAAGCTAATTATCCTAGCAGTGGTGCACGAGCTCGCGCTCGCAGGACTTAATTTAGATTTACATGGATTAACTCCCGACTTTTGACCCCCTCCACTCCCCTTGGCCTTACGAGCATGAGTTCCTTTTAGGAAGCCTGCTCGCTCGTTACTCGCTTTTTCAAGAAGACGATAATTCCGTGGAATTAATACGCGGCAACCGCGGTGACATTAGTGTGATATCTATTTTGGGGACTCATGAAACAGATACACACAGCCTGTACACAAACAAGAATGTGTATTAACGGCGACAGTGACTTGCTTTCATCCAGGTAACTGCGACTATCAAAAATCTTTCTGTGCGTCAGACGGTGGAATGTAAAACCATGAAAGGTTAGTGGAATATAAGCATCAGAGCTATTTAGAAAATGTCGGACGTGGGGAGTTAGGCGGAGTATACGGAGTGTGAATGGAGCGTTGATATAAATGTTAGAGGTTGGCAGAGATTGTCGAAAGAAATATAAAAATCTTAGAGAACGAGTATTTGAAGATTCATATTTTTAAATAAATGAGATAGTCTAATTTATCAGTCGGTGTACGTAAACTATAAAAATTACTAACAATTTGGACTGTAACGACTGACTCAAAATTGACTGCCGGTCCTCGGCTAAATTTTAAAAATTGAAAATGATTTAAATAGCAAGGACTTCCGTATAATCAATTACTGATTTGAGATTAAATAATGAAAATTATCTACAAATCTAAGCTACAACAACTATTACCAAGTTGATTTTTGATCATTCATTAAATCGTAAAAATTACTGACGATCTACATCTCTAAAGCCATCGATTTTCGATTTAATTCCAAAAATCGGTGAGGATGTGGATCGTAATTTTATTTTAATAAAAATTGCTGATAATCTGAATTGTAATCATTAATTCAAAATTAATTGCCAATCCTCAACAGAATTTAAAAATTTTGAATAATTTAAATCGCAAGAATTTTTGTATAAACAATTACTGACTTATAATTAAATTATCAAAATCACCATCAATCCGAACTACAAAAACTACCACCAAATTAGTCCTCGATCATTCACTAAATCCAAACAATTATTAACAATCTACGTCGCTAAAGCGATCGACTCCCGATTTAATTCTAAAAGTCGCTACCGATCTGGATAAAGAAACTTGTAATTAAATTATAAAAGTTACCTACAATCAAAGTTACAATAACTACCATTAAACTGACTCTCGATCGTTCACTAAATCCAAACAATTATTAACAATCTACGTCGCTAAAGCGATCGACTCCCGATTTAATTCTAAAAGTCGCTACCGATCTAGATAAAGAGACTTGTAATTAAATTATAAAAATTACCTACAATCAGAGTTACAACTACCACTAAACTGACTCTCGATCATTCACTAAATCCAAAAAATTATTATCAATCTACGTCGCTAAAGCGATCGATTCTGAATTTAATTCTAAAAATCGCTAACGATCAGGATCGAGAGACTTGTAATTAAATTATAAAAATTACCTACAATCAGAGTTACAACTATCACCAAACTGACTCTCGATCATTCACTAAATCCAAAAAATTATTAACAATCTACGTCGCTAAAGCGATCGATTCCCTATTTAAATCTAAAAATCGCTACCGATCAGGATCGAGAGACTTATAATTAAATTATAAAAATTACCTACAATCGGAGCTACAATAACTACCATCAAACTGACTCTCGATCGTTCACTAAATCCAAAAAATAATTAACAATCAACGTCGCTAAAGCGATCGATTCTGAATTTAATTCTAAAAATCGCTAACGATCAGGATCGAGAGAACAGCGATCGAAACGAGGTCGTGGCGGCGCGAAAAGCAGTCGCGGGGTACGGCGAGCGAGGCAAGAAAAGGAAGCGGCGAAGTTATCCTGCGTGAACACGACGTTGCATCGCACCACGTGTTACGTCCACACCGTATGCGAAAGACGGAGACGGCAATACGATCCAGGTATACACACGAGGCGAATAGAGAAACAGAAGAGGCGGTGGAAGATCGAGGAGCGGGCAATTATGCGCGCACCGAGTATTCGCAATTACGCGGATGTTGCACCGCACAGAAATCGGTGATTTGAGCTTGCTCGCTCGATTAAGCGTACCAGGAGGAAGGAGAGGCGAACATGCGAGCCAGACCAGGAAGATAGATGGGGAAAGCCTCGTTTTAATTGCGGGCTGAACAGATTGAAGCAAAAGAAGATACCGGAAGCGGGAACATTACCCGGTCTGTCGTGTACGCTTGTTCGTTGGGTTCACCACGGTTCACCACTATTTTTCAGTTGCCTTTAGAGAGTTTGGGAAATGGTGTTTGAACTGAAATCGTTGTGCTCTTGTTACCTCTGATTGGAAAAGTGTAATATTTTTGTTCGATGTTGTAACGGTTCGTTTTACAAAATCACTTTTATTACAAAGTTCTAAGTTTTAATCAAAAATTGATCGTTTTTGGGAAATAGTGCATTCTTAACACATTGAGGACCGATCACGAGATATCTCGTATTTCGTTTCTTTCAATTCATAAAAGTGGAAAGTAATTATAAATGAGAATTGAAAATTAAAATGAAGCTCCCTATTTACCGTAGGTATAAATATTTCGTAAAAGCATACAAGTAAAAATTTTATTCGACTGTAACTTGATCCCATAGTAAGATTTTCAAAAAAGTCGCTGGTCTTCAATGTGTTAAGAGCATTTTTACACATTCCAGGCACTCGAGTTAACCCTCTATGGGACTGTGTGACTTAAAAGTTACAAACTGATGTATCTATATTTTAAAAAATTAATTTTGTTTAGTTATCACCGCACTATTAAATTTGATTACTGTATTACCGTAGCGACACCGCGATCCATCTACAGTAATTATTAGTTAAAACATTTTCAAATCAAAGTGAAAAACTGTAATCAATCGTAATTTTTTCTCCAATAAGCAGACAAAATTCGGCCCATAGAGGGTTAATAATGTTATGTACAGTAGTAGTGTATTATGTTAGTAGTTAATAAATTATATCATTACGATTTGAACAGGCCTTTTAATTTTACGTAAAACGTGAAAAATTCTGAAAATTTCTAGTGGTTCTAATTCGATGGCCAGGAACTGTAGAAGTTTATAAGAGGTTGACGATACATTTACGTGAAAAGTAAATTAAAAGAGAATCACGACATCACTCTTTTCTTGCAGTATTTCATGTATTATCATGAAATATCATTTATCTGGCTATAGAGGGTTAATTCTCATGCGCTCTACAGAAATAGTCATACAAATGATGGTGGTTTTTTATTTGCTATATTAACTCGTTCGTTATCAGAGTCTGAAAGGAAAGTCGATCATCGTTTCATTGTCCTAATGTGACATAAATTGTGATTATTTGATAGGACGTATTTATGAGATTCTAAATAAGGGAAATAAGCGCTTTTACAAATTGACACACGTACCCTACCGCTGAAAAGTATCCGGACACTTGCTTATTTTTGACAGAATGTAATTTGTGGTTTTGTTATTTAATTGTTATTGTTACAGCTATGTGTAGCAGAATATTATAACAGGATAAAATTGAATATTGTGAACAAATTACTGAGCTAATATGCGATAAAAATGACATTAAAGACTATAAGTGACGAACCTTATGGAATTGTTTTGTTATTTGAAAAACTTTTTATATTTGGGTTATTTAATTGCTAACCTATGAATTAAAAATATTGACGTTTTTCTACTATGGTTAATTCAAGCAGTGTCCTTTTACGAATCGTATATTTAATTTTAATGCACTATTGGTAAATTTTTATTAACAGAAGATTTCAATTTACAATGTGTCTATTCCTTAAGAAGGTAGTAAATATTACTTCCAGTCATTAAGTTGTCATTAATTTACATGTTTCAGTAATATTTCTGTACTGAAATCAATAGAAATTGATTAAGTTGACAAAATCAGTGGCTGGATACTTATGAGCGGTAGTGTATGTGACAGTGGGCTATAGATGAAAATTTTGTTCTGCCCGCGCTTCACATATATGCGATACATTTAATTAAAAGAAAATGATTTAAATTGAAAAGAAAAAATAAAATAAAAACATTTTTCCAAGTGAAATACAAGTTACTTATTCATATTATAAATGTTGAAATATTTGTGTATGCATAGATCAATGAGTAGTCTATTATTTGTTTTGTAAATTTTTCAAGTATTCAAAACTGTGATTATCTGCAGACATTTATCATAAACTGACAACTCAAACTTCAAATTACAATGTGTCTTTAGGATACGAAATTATCCTTGAAAGTACTTATGTAAGCAAGAATTTATTATAATTCTATTCCGTAGTAAGATTTACAAAAATCAGGTTCCGTCGTCAATGTGTTAACACCACGCGTCAAATGAGCGGTACTAGAGAAAACATGGTCTGCAGGACAATACAGACATTTCAACGAATAATTGCCAGAAATAAAAAATTTATGTATAAAATTCTATAAAAACTTGCAACAGCTTTTTTCATACAAATAATTAAAAATGAATTAGAAAATTGTTACAGTCCGATATATTATATAATAATAAAATTATACTAATAGAAAATGGAAACNAAACTTGCAACAGCTTTTTTCATACAAATAATTAAAAATGAATGAGAAAATTGTTACAGTCCGATATATTATATAATAATAAAATTATACTAATAGAAAATGGAAATGCTTTAATCGTAGGAAAAATTGTTTGAGGAATATTAAATTTGGTTTAAAACAACGCAAAAAGAGGTTCCTTGGCATTGTCGTATTGGGCCTTACGCTTGAAAATTATCTTCCCGGCAAGAAGTTGTGGCAAAAAGCGATAGAAGAGGAACGATGAAAGAAGGGGATGAATTAATAGAATTGAGCTTTAGCGGTGATTAAAGGAAACAAGAGAAGAAAAGCGAGACAATTAAGGAGTTCGCTATTTAACCTCTTTGGAAATCGTCGATTCGAGGCTCGATGGGTTGATTAAGCATACGGCGGGCACGATGAAAGGGATGGATGAAACATCGAAGAATGATGATGGATTTGCTGAAATTATAAGGATAATTATAAGAAATCAGAACACGATGAATAAGGAAAACGATTATCTTAAAATCTGTTCGATCTTCCGTAATTGAAATGCAGTTATATACCTAGCCAACCTAAAAAAGAAGGATAAAAGAAGAAAAAGAAGAACGTGCTTACAGGATCGCGTAAAAGCAACAGAACGTCGTCTTTAACAACGGATCGAACGACATACGTCGAAGAAAGGGACGACAAAATCACGTCTACCAGCCTCAGGAATTTCGATTCGACGCGAGACTGTTCAATTATTCTTTCGAAGAATGCGCCAAAGAAGCGGCGTCGAAAAAGAACAGCGGAACCGCAAACTGCCAAAGAACGCAATATCTAATGGAGCAAGAAAAACGTTTTCAACCTACAGAGAGGAAGAAGAGAGAGAGAGAGAGAGAGAGAGAGAACACGAGAAGGGATAAGAAGGCAAGGAAGAGCGGTGCACGCACTCCTGCGAGAGACCGATCGACAATTCGATCGGTTGGTCGAATGGTCGGTCGGTTAAGCGTTGGAAAAAGCAGCGAAAGCAAAGGGACGTGGAACGAAAAGAGGGAAAAGATAGATGCGGCGGGATGCGTGAGCGCAAGGATTCAAGGCAGCCGATCAACGTCGCGGACAGAAGTAGAAGAGAAACGGAGGAACCGTGATCGAAGGAGGACGAGGAAAGACGAGAGGGAGAGATTGTGTTAGCCGGTATCCACGAGGATAAACGTACAGATATTGCAGCGGGCGCCTGGAAGGCATAGATTGCCGCTTACGGAGAAAGAGAGAAGGGAAAAATGGGAGGAAGGAAAGGCACGAAAAGGAGACTGATGGAGAGAAGGTGGAAGGAGAAGGAAGACAGAGATTCCAGCTCGATAGTACATGCCACGCCGAGGATCTCTTCTCCACGGTGTACTACGTTCTCCCGGAATGAACCAGATTATTGGCTGAACCCTGACCGTAGAATTACGTATTCGGTAAAAAATTCCCCTCCTGCTCGTGAGGAAGAGCCGAGGAGCTTTTTTACGGACGATGCGTGCGGCGTGCACGCCGGCGTTCTCCTCTTCCCTCCTACTATCACTCCTTACCTTCTCTCTTCTCTTCGTGAACGTATTCATATATAGGTGTGCTCTGTTGAAGATCCCGGCGAGGATGTATGCAATGTGTCCGTACGTTCACGATTGCGCACGTGGATGTGCCTGAGCGTCCTGAGTTAAGGTGAAACCCGTACTCGGGGTTGCTGAGGTAGGGAGGATCCGGGTCACAGATCAGCGGTCCCGCGTGAGCCGAAGAACCCGCGGCGAAGAGGCCCTGGGTCCCATCGAGAGCGCGTATCGCGAGCAAAACGGGGTACCTGCTTGCTTGCCTGCCTGACTGGCTGCTTGCCTCGCTTGGATTTGCTCTGAGCCTCTCTCGCTCCTTCCCTCTTTGTCTCTCTCTTCTCTCCTCGTAGTATAATCCTTTGCCTTCCACTCATTTTCCTTCTCCGTTGTTCTTTCTCTTACTTTCAGGCCCTCTTCGTGTTAGGATGCGAATTTTTTCTTCCGCGATCTTCTATATCAGACTTCTCTGTTGGGTTACGTGTTTCTTTTTGATCAGCGTTTTGGTGTAATGGTTCATTATCTACGCGATGTGGCGGCTAACACGTTGGCTTTCGCGTTGTTTTGTGATACGTTTAAAAGAAAATTATAGAATATAAGTATTATTGTAAATTATTTGATCTTATTGAACGATTCGATCATTCATGCGTGCTTAGAATATTATAATAGTTCAGTTTTAACACTTGTAAAGAAATTCGAAGTTGGTAGATTCTTGTTAAAAATTCTCAGAAAATTGGTCGAACATCAAATATAGGTCATTACCTTAAAACATTGAGAAAATAGTCTTAGTTGCTTTAATCTTTATGTAATTTCAATTTCTTCTTCAACTATACTAATTGTAAGAACACCACACGTATTAATTGTGCGTATTAAAATATAAGTGTTTAAATTTTAGCAATTTTCTAACTTTACTTCTGCCTCGACTATCAGTTTGAGTACGACAATTTGAGCGCAATCGGTGAATCTTTGCGTACACTTCGACTCATAATTGTTCGAACGAAAGAGATTTTATACTTTACTCCGACGTCAATAGCCAAGTAAATGACCAAATTAACACTGCTTTTATCGTGCATGCCTATCATTTTAATTTCCTTGCTACAAATAGGTATCGCTTAATTGTCGGTAGTTTTAGCGTTAAGAATCATTTTCTCCACTTTCTCAACCGTCTTCCTCCCAATCTGTTTCTTCCTTCCATCTACCTCCCAACAACTGACTACTTGATTCTCGGTACTCGATGCCCAGTACCGGGTATCCAGGCTCACCACCACCAACACAGTGACGCCACCCTGAGGCCACCGCGTTAGTTCCTCCTCGTTCCTGTCCGCTGGCTCTTTCTCTCTCCGTTCCTTTCTGTTCTCCATCCGTTCTTCTTTTTCTCGTGGTCGATTTCTCGGGACACGCGCTGAACCGAGACACGTCCAGCGAACTCACGCACTCCGATCGTTCTCTCGCGTCCCCTTCCTCGTCTTCCTCATCGTGTAGGCGCTATCGTAGCCTCGTTACGAGAATCCTCCCCTTTGAACTCTCGTGCTCGCGGTCCCCCCTTCGGGCCCAGTTCTGTGAACGGGCCACGATTCTTTGTCCGGGTGTCGTGTAACGCTGATCCGTCAATTTCTTCGGGCTAATACCACCTCTTTGGCTCACGTGGCAGCTTAATGGCGCTAATTTTCCTGGTGACTAAATTGGCGCGATTATGTTGTGCGGCTGCGTGCGTGGTTTCTGAACGGTTGTTGTGTTGTTTGTTCTGTTTTCGAATGGGCCTTTGAATAATGCCTGGATGAAGTGTGGAATGCAGAAAACGTAGATCTATGATCAAGAAGCGTGTTTTTTTTTATAAAATGCACGGTATAACGGGTGTAATTTAATTCTGCTAAGAAAGTAACAAGCACCATTGAAGCCTTTCTTAACCCTCTATGGGACCGTGTGACTTAAAAGTTACAAACTGATGTATCTATATTTTAAAAAATTAATTTTGTTTAGTTATCACTTCATTTACATATATTAAATTTGATTACTGTATTACTGTAGTGACATCACGATCCATTTACAGTAATTATTAGTTAAAGCATTTTCAAATCAAAGTGAAAAACTGTAATTAATCGTAATTTTTTCTCCAATAAGCAGACAAAATTCGGGCTATAGAGGGTTAATCTCATTTTGTTCTTATTTCTTTAAATTTATTTCTGACAGTGAGTTTAAATAAAATATGAGGGAATTCTTGATATGTAATGTGTCTGTTTTTTTATTTCTTAATGTTACATCAAAAATTCGTTTTAAATTACATTAGAATTATTCCATTAGAAAATTATATAATTTGAAAAAGAAAGAGTTTTTCATGCAATGTCAAAGAACAATGAATAGATATATTGTATAATAATAATTGTTCTACATTTTTCTCAAACTCAAAAATATATTCCAAGAAATAAGAGTACAATTGAGTTTAGAAGGATTTAATAGTCCTTATTGCTTTTGAAATGGGACAAATTGATTATTGAGGTATCGATTTTATTAGTTAATTATTAAGATTCCTTGAGGCCTTATTTAATTTTTATTATAAGTCCATTAGTTTGATAAATCTTTTAATACTTTTGATTAGCGTCGATTTCGAAAAATGAAAGTGATTAATCTTAATCGCTTTTAAATTTAATAAAAGTGATTGAAGTAAAAGTGAAGTAATCAAATATTCTGGTCCAGATAAAATGATTTAGAACTTTTTGAAAATAGATTTCTACCTTAACAAATCTCGATCGCTATATCGAGTTACTATTTTATTATAATATCGTATCAAGCTGAACTTTACCTCCAAGATATATAATAGCATCGCTGTTCACCAGGTTTGTGCACATGTATGTAACACCATTCATAATGTCAGTAATTTACACCATTGAACACCTCAAATTATTACGTTCTTACTGCGTTTATGATGGGATTTTGCTATTAACGTTATGTATTTCCTTTTTATCATACCTTTTCTTCATATTATTTAACACTCAACTTAGTTTTAACTTTTTTCAAACAGAAACCATTGGTATTATGTGCTAAATCTTATAACAATTCGTTTTTAATAACCGATAACGTAGCACTACTTTTTTTTAACGATAAAACTTCTAATCAATGAGATAGTGTTATGTCTT
>SMSQ01012765.1:7478-23138 GCA_019453375.1 Ctenoplectra terminalis | reverse complement strand
GATTGTTACTGTGACACAGTGATGCGTATTTACAAGCAGCAGGTGAATCTTTTGTTGATTGGGTGAGTTTAATTTAAATTTTCGATTATTCTTTTCTAATTTAACGAGGCTTGTAACTTATTCCTGGCTGTGTTCTTCAAACTCTTCATAAAAAATCATTTCAGCGAAACTATTAAACGATTATTACGCATTATTAAATATTTATAATTAATATTATTATTAAATATCGTATCAAAGCAATAAACATAAAATTAAACGACAGTGTTAAACACTATTAAAGAACTATGTTTAAGATTTACGATCAATAACAGTGTTTGATGTTATTTGAATAAATTTTTATTAGAAAAGAGAATTGCATTCTATTCGTTATTAAATTTCAATTACTTTTCGTTGATTTGTCTATTATCCATTTGGAATATCGAATAAACTCAATTCATTTGTTCCACACGAATAACAATTAATTAGTTTATTCGATATAACTTTTGTTTAACATTCGTCAACAGTCGCTTCGATATATCCTGAGTTGCTCGTAGAAACACAACCGCGGCGTGGAATCCAACGCTCCCGCTGACGCCCAGCCGTCTTACTCGCTCTGTGATTGGTCAATGTTTTTCGTTAATAACTCGTTAACAAAGCCGAATTTGACATTTTCGCAAAGGAAAAAGTTGTTTAAAATCACCCCAGGAACAACCCCTTAAAGGGACTTACACCCTTTCTGGGATACCCTGTATATCGTGGGAAAAACAAAAGATGATGTCTGTTTTGGGTAGTAGGATTATCGCCGAAACAATGGCTTTTGTCGTACGAGCACTGTCCTGTTGAAAGTTCCGTATGCTTTGCCGTGCATTTATAGTTCTTGTCGATTAGGATATGTCTCCTGATACAACCTTGCTGCTTGAGTACCATTTTGGTTGTATGTGAAAAACAAAATGAACATAGCAACTATTTCGTTATTCGTAAGTACCATATTTTTCAAACACTGAATCGTCAAACGATCGCTCACGGAAATTAATACCTCCTGATGGAAATCCTAATTTTACAGTGATCAATGGAGCATAACATAGGTACTCCAGAAAACTTGCCGGCAAACCGAAAGAATTGAAAAACTTTTAACTAAGTTAACTTCTTAACGAATCAATTTAGGGTAAGAGTATGTAATACTTTTATCTAGAACATAAAAAGCTGTATCAATGGATATAATCAAAAGCATAGGTTTTTGTTAGAAAAAAGGGGGGGCTGTTGCACTTTTCTCATATATGTGGAGACGAAGTGTGGCCGTGACGCAACCGACAAGCGACGCCGCGGCGATTCGCTTGTTGAATGAGAATGTGTGTGTGTGTGTGTGTCGTGTGAAGAAGCGAGGTGGCCGTAAAAACAAAAAGTAAAATAATAAATATATTCACGACGGTTTTGCATTTATCAGGTCATATTGAAAGTCACAAAAAGAATACGCTCAAAATAATATCTGATCCCACATATTATTTGGGGGCTCGTCCGGGATCGTGTCAGATCAGATTGATAAGTAGCGTGTGTGTTTTGTGATATCAGTACGTACTAGGACGGTGAAAGCGAAAAGTGAAATTGCAACATGTCGACCGAAGACGCAAACGGGCTTACAGTTGTGATGCTGAAAGAACTATTGCAAAGACGAGGGCTTTGTACAAGTGTCGTGAAGGCTGAGCTGATAGCCCATTATTATACGATCACGATCCATCGGGTGAGTGGATTCCGATCGTTAGCGACGCCGACGTAAGAAATCGTAACGCCGACGTAAGAAATCGAGACGCCGACGTAAGAAATCGAACTACCGACGTAAGAAATCGAGACGCCGACGAACAGACGAGTGCTTCGTGTGCAGGAACAAGCGACGAGCCGATGCATGATCGATGCGAGATGGATCTTCTTCGTCGAGAAAAGGCGATAATGGAAAAAGAACTGGAGATTATGAGACGTGAGCTTGCGTTAGTGCGTACTATGCAACAAACGAACGTGTCCTTGCAAGAGCAACCGGTAGTACAAAGTGCGCATACACGGGTTGGTGTAAAGACGATCGCGGAATTACTGAGCTTCTTTGACGGAAAGTCCGAAAACTTTCCTGGATGGAAAAAGCAGGTAATAGCATTACGAACGACATATAGATTGAATGACGATGAGATTAGAAACTTGATAGGAATGCGACTTCGTGGAGAAGCGCTAGAATGGATGCACTCGCGACCCGAATTTCTAGAAGACAATGTAAACAATCTGATGGAAAGGTTCGAAAGTATGTTCTATCATAGACCCAGTACGTTAATCCTGCGTAAGCAATTTCAAGACCGTGTGTGGAAGAGAGACGAACTTTTCACCGACTATTATCACGATAAAATAATAAATGCGAATCGTGTACCAATTGAGGACCTACACGAACTCGTCGATTACCTGGTCGAAGGAATTCCCGATCGGACACTTCGGAATCAAGCAAGAATGCAGTGTTTTGATGAGCCCAAATCATTATTGCGTGCATTCGAGAAACTTACTTTATCAGCTCAGTTTAACAATACTGACCGAAGGGACGTGTCAGCGTGCTACAACTGCGGAGAGAAGGGTCATCTAAGCAGAAATTGCCCAACGAAAGAACGTGGTTCAAAATGTTTCCGATGCGGAGAGCATGGTCATGTTTCGACACAGTGTTCGAAACGAGAGATTAAAGAAACGGTGAAAAATATTAACGTGGTTGCACAGCCATCTACGCAGAAATCCTGTAAAACGGTAAGAGTAAATGATTTGACGCTAATGAAGGCTGAATGTTATATAAAAATCGGTGCGCCGTGTTTGCAGAACAGCGATATGAATTTATTACGAATATTTCCATCGACGGACATTCTTATTCAATCTTAGTATATGTAGTTTCCGACGTGCTCCTGAAATATGAGCTGCTTCTTGGTGCTGATTTTCTAAATACGGTTAAGATCACGAGAGTTAACGGTGTCGTGTCGTTTGAAAAATTAGAGAAAGAATGCGCCGTGAACGATAATATTCCGGAAATATATCGCATCGAATGCGACCAAAATCGTAATGACGTAGAACTTGAGCATATCGAAGATACTATGATTCGACAAAAGGTTCGCGGAATGATAGACGATTATGTTCCTAAAGAGACGCGCGAAGTAGACGTAAAAATGACGATTGTATTAAAAGAAGACAAGCCGATTTATCAGAGAGCACGACGATTAGCTCCAGTTGAAGAGGACATAGTGAACGCGCAATTGAATGAGTGGCTTCGCGATAATATTATACAGCCATCGCTTTCCGAGTTCACGAGTCCTATCGTACTGGTGAAGAAGAAGGACGGTTCCGCGCGATTGTGCGTGGATTATAGAAAGATCAACACGGTGATTGTAAAAGACCGATATCCACTACCGTTGGTGGAAGATCAACTAGACGCGTTAGAAGGAGCACGAGTATACAGTACGCTCGACCTGGAGAACGGTTTTTTTCATGTACCAATAAACGAGGAAAGTCGCAAGTATACGTCATTTATCGTGCCGGACGGGCAATATGAATTCTTACGAGTACCATTTGGGCTATGCAATTCGCCGGCGGTCTTTGACGGATTCATAAATGCTGTGTTCAGAGATCTCATTAGTAAAAATATCGTGCTAGTATATATAGACGATCTAATCGTACCATCGAACGACGTTAATACGGGAGTACAAAAGCTTGAGACGGTGCTACCGATAGCGAAAGAATTCGGCTTAATTACAAATTGGAAAAAGTGCGCTTTGTTAAAAACCGAAGTAGAATTTCTGGGACATATAATTAAGAACGATAGCGTGCGGCCATCCGAGCGTAAAGTAAACGCCGTTGCGAGGTTCCTGGAACCGACGTCGACGAAGCAAGTCCAAAGCTTTTTGGGTTTGACCGGCTATTTCCGAGAATTCATAGAAGGATACTCTTTGATCGCGAGACCATTGACGGACTCTAAGTTCGGTGATAAAGAAATAAGAGCGTTCGAAGCCTTGAAGGCTAAGCTTTGCGAGAAATCGGTATTGAAATTATATAAATTAGATGCGGAGACCGAACTACACACCGACGCATTGATGTTCGGTTTCGGTGCAATTTTGTTACAACGCAATGCTGGCAATGGAAAGATGCACCCAGTATATTATGCGAGCGGCAAGACGACACCAGCCGAATCGAGATATACCAGCTACGAACTAGAAGTGTTAGTGATTGTGAAATCTTTAAAAAAATTCAGGACTTATTTATTAGGACTGCGTTTTAAAATCGTAACGGACCGTAAAGCATTCTCATTGACAATGAATAAACGAGATTTATGCGTGCGTGTTGCCAGATGGGCTCTGCTGCTCGAAGAGTTTAACTACGTCATTGAACACCGGTCGGGCAGTAGAATGATTCATGTCGACACTTTAAGTAGGAACCCTCTACCAGTGTGTTTACAGATCACGAAAGACAGCGATAATATGACGGCGAGGATTCGTAAAACACAACAAGACGATGAAAAGGTACGACGGATTTTTGATTTGGCAGAGCGAAAGGTGATCGATGGATATTTAACAAGAAACGGATTGCTATACAAGATTGTCGACGACGATATACGACTGGTCGTGCTAAAGACTGCAATCACACTTCATACGTCGAGCGCGTGAGAACGGGCATTTTTCAGTCGGAAAAACTGAAACGCTCTTGAGGAGGGATTATTGGTTCCAGGGCCTCAGGACTAAAGTCGAGAAGATAATTGGTAATTGTTTGGATCGCATACTGGCAGAAAGGAAGACGGGAAAACAAGAAGGTTTCCTTAAACCGATAAGTAAAGGCGAGGTACCATTGGACACGTACCATATTGATCACCTAGGACCCTTACCTGCGACGAGGAAGAGTTATCGCCATATACTCGTTATTGTCGATGCCTTTTCGAAATTCGTGTGGCTTTACACCACCAAGACGACGAGCATCAGCGAAGTTCTGACGCATTTAAACAAGCAGGCGATAACGTTCGGAAATCCGAGACGAATTATTTCGGACAGAGGAACTGCCTTCACGTCCGCAGAGTTTCAAGAGTATTGTGCGCATGAAAGAATCGAGCACTCGCTGATCGTCACCGGAGTGTCAAGAGGTAACCGCCAGGTTGAGCGAGTCAACAGAACGCTAATCCCGCTTTTGACGAAGTTAGCAGCACCGCAGCCGGGTGATTGGTATCGATATCTGGGTGCCGCGCAACGCCTCATCGCAGTATAAACACGACGCCTTTTCAGTTATTTTTCGGAACACGCATGAGATCCAAGGATGATCCACGAATTCGAGAATTACTCGAGCAAGAGTAAGCGGCGATGTTTGAAGAAGAACGGAACGAAATACGAGCAAAAGCGAAGGAGAGTGTTAAGCCACGAGTTCGCGTCGCGACGGATTGGCAGAGAATCGCGTCACCGGAGGTTGTAAAGCTCCGACCGAAACTTATCGACGTCGCAAAAGTCGTGTTTTCTCTATATTCGTTAAGAATATAGAGATGATTAATTGATTTTAAAAGATGAATGTGCAGTGAAATGTTAAATGTTATGCGAAGCTTGTTGTATTGTTCGAGATTGATGCGACGCGTGTTCTGTTCTTTCGTGTTCTGACTGTTCGCACCAGTCGGTGTCGTAGATGCGAAAATTAGGTGGTGTGGGGTGTTGAACGGGGGTGAAATATGCGGATTGGTTGTCGTACGTTAGACGGTGAGTTGGAGGTGACTTCATGAAACTGATTGGCCAAAAAAAGAAGGAAGATCACCCCCAACTTGCAGCTCGCCCACAGGTACAAGGGGTACCCCGAGTGACGTCAATGGAATTTCCGCATATTTCCAACACTGACCTGAGCCGGGAATAAGTTTGTGAAGCATTTTAGCTCTAACGGCACATGTAGCCATAAAAACGAAAAAAATAAATGTTAAGGTCAAGCAATACTGCGGCCTAAATATCGAAAAGAAACCCGCTAGCTGGTTTGCTTCATAAACATATTACTGTTTCGGACCGACTCAGGGTCGTAAGGCAGGCTATAGAATTCGACTAGCTGTAAATGTGCTGGCTTGCAGATGTTTGAGACTTGCTGCCGCTATATGGTCTAATTGCGCGGCTAAACAGAGAGCATCGCTAAAATCCAACAGGAGAATATGAAGAATTTCAATAAAAAAAGAAAAGAACCTAGGCGGTACTGCGAAGACGACCTAGTGGCCATTAAACGGACTCAAGACGGACCTTTTGACGGGTTTGAAGTTGGCGTCAAAATATTTTGGACCGTATCGCATTACGAAAACATTGCGCCATAACCGATACATGGTGGAAAAACTCGGGAATCATGAAGGCCCTCATCGAACAACCACGGTTGTTGATTTTATGAAGCAATGGGTAGGAGCAGATTTCGACGAAGGCAACGAAGAAGGTGATAGTGACCAAGACGTGTCAGGAGGAGATGCCCGAGCGTCACGGGCACACCGGTACGCTCCATTTCATCTCCACATATAGTATATTCTTCCAAAAAGCACCTGCTTCCGATCGGCATGAAATCTGGAAGAGATAAGGAGAAGGGCGAGTGGACCCTAAATCTGAAATTATAGCTCCCAGGTATTAATAAAAATCTTTCGTACAACGCACTGAATTCTTCCTATACAGGCATAAATTGTTCTTATAAAATAGTAACAACAAATTCAACAAATTAAATCAGTAAAGTAATGGTTAACCTACAAGTGCACCACACTATCAAACGGTCTGAAGAAGAATATGTAGTTTAATTTAAATAAACGAATTTGATCTTCATATTTTATTAAATAATAATGTAAAAAAAAAATGCGCTTTTATTAAAAGATGTGCACCGTTGTACCAAGCAACTTTTATATAAAAAATGTTTGCAACGCGTCTACAATACATGAAGTACAGTTTTGGGAATAACTGCTCTTTTTCGCTGTTTATGCTTCTAATTCTTCACGCGCGATAAATATGATACGCACTTGAAATCGCTAAGGATGTCGAGAAAAAAATCGCAGGAGAAAAAGAGCGTTGTTTCTAAAAATCAGTCAAAAGAACAGTTAATTTGCTAGTCAGATGTAAAACATTGAGTATGGGATAAAGTGTCATATTTGTTGTGTTCTAAAGTTTAATTCATTTTTAAATAATTACGTATTTGTCTGACTCGGAGAAAAGTGCTGTGAACTGCTGAAAAGCAGTCACGCGGAAAAAATATAGATCTGATTGGTTATCGTGTAAAAGGCCTATTTTCTCTTAATACAAGCTTAAAGACAGAGCACGTGTATTTTCTTTATTCACCGAAACAATGCATATTAGAAATGGGATCATATATGTAGCTCCATATCACAGACGGTCACTATTCTTCTTGTCTCAGAGCCATTCCGCGAGACTTCTTGTCAGCAGTGCAAAATAACAGTTGTAAATAACGTTAATACTAACGTTTATGATGATTATCAGATTGTAGCTGATCGTATATGGTTTCATCAGTTCCTACATTTTTTAATTAACAAACTTCGTTAGTTTATTTTGATTAAAGTCGTAAGACAAAGTATGCGTGAAATATATGAATTATAATGTACTCAAGATGTATTTGGTTTCGGTGACATGTACTCTGACAATTCTTAGAAAAGCCATGAAATCGTTCTCTTGACTGTCCAATTTTTCCTTTACTTTTTTTCGCCATTGTATTAGACTGTTTGTTGGGGTAAACCTAAAGTTTATTAAATATATTATTAATATAATTAACGCTATACATTTTACTGCAAGTTAATACACTCTTAACAGTTGACGTAAAATTATATCATTTCATAAAACGTAGCAGGTTGCCGATTACATATTGAAGTATTGATACATCTTTTTATACTGATACATTCATTTCTAGTTATTCTAAAAAATTTTGACACAGATAAAAATAATTTCAATTTTAAAATCAAATTTTGCTTTCACACAAACAATTAATATTTATATAATTTTTTTAAATAAATGATTCAATAGTTTTAAATTTTAATTTAAAGCGAGAAAATTTCTTTAAAATTTAATACCTACAAACGCAATATATTCAAGTAAATTTGGCAACCTTTTTCTATTTTAATGATCAAATTTTGTATCATTTAACTATATGTAGATAGAGATGGAATCCAGTTCTATGTGTACTCACGAAGACAAGTCAAACCGAGTACAACAAAACAAAAAAATACTGTTAGATTGTTTGTGCTCGTAAGGTGCTCGATTATACAAACTAATTGAGCATGTACCTATAGGATTTGAACATGAATTTTATTTATTTTTTGATTTATAAATGATAAAATGAATGAAGTATATGCAAATTTGATTATACATTGTATAAAATGAAATTTTTTAGTATATAAAAATTTATAAAGAAACAGCAAAAATGAAAATGTTTATTATAAATAAAGAAAATGACGGTGTAATTAAAAATTTGTGAACTTTTAAGGCTTTTGATATATTTTTTATGGAATTATACACTTTAACTCTTAAATTAAGGACAGTTAAAAACAAAATCTACATAAGTTATTAATTACAAAATGAGAATTTAAAAATATATTTGTGTTACGTGTTCAAAATAGGTACGTATCATACATAACATAGAGATGTATTAAATACGTCAGGTCCAAACATTCAAGACGTCTTATAAACACATCTTTCGAACATCTTGTATCACAAGTTAAGAAGCCTTTAATCCTACTGTATTCGGATCTATGTACTTTTTTTACTTCGCACTTTATTGAAATCAGATTTCTTTGCTACCTCTTTTTATACGTATTTGTTAGTGCGTGACAAAATTTTTATTACATTTGTCAAAAAAGTACACAATTGTAACTCTATTACAATTGATGTTACCTTTTATTGTATTAACATAACAAGAGGGTTAAAACGCAACTTGTAACGTCAGTTAACCGTCTTGTACTAGATAGTTTTAAAACTTGCAGATTTGATCATAAGATGGTTAGATTTATAATGAACGTTTATAAGACGTCATAAACTGTCCGGGATGTTTGTATATAGTGTCAAGAAAGTATTTGTCATGGTTTCAGGAGGTGATTTTACACCTTCGGATCGGTGGAAATCTGTTAAGAAACTAGATCGCAAAATTGACCTTGAGCATGATTTTGAAGGTTAAATTTTTTTGTACCGCATCGTATAGTACTCATCATAAGGAACAAAAGTCTCGAAGGAATGACAGGTCGCAAATGACCTGTCCTCTTGGAAAAAAATATTTAAGGTTTCATTAATTCTTAACATGATTACATTTATTTTATTCCGTTAATATATTATGTAATGAGGGTGCTATTGTTGAAGTCGGTGGACATTACATCGACAATCGTAAAGAATTAATGGAACTTCGTAGCGTTAAGAAGAAGTTTCAAATAATCGGATTTACACAGAAGAACCCGTCCAGTAGAAACTTCAGGCGAAACAGTGAGAAGAAGAATAAAAAGCTCCTTATAAGGTTTATCGCATGTAAGAACTACGTAGAATGAATTATATCGATCGACAAAAATTTTGTCGTTGGATACATTAGAAGGCAATCCACACTATCTCGAAGATACTTTGTTGGTATATTAGATGAAAGCAATTTTTTCAGCATCAACGTTCCCTTTCATCGGAATATCAGAATTTCGGCGTATAGAAATCCTCACCTTATGACAAGGAGATTCAGTCAGGACCTCCCGTTGAACAGAGAAGGTACAGCAAATCGCTCTCTCGCTTTTCACATTTGAAAACTGCTCGCGGGGACGAAAGTTTGGACAGGCTTAACTTATTCCATATTCGACTGTTGCCGCGTTCTTACGTTTTTCATTTGCTGAGAAAGTTGACTACGCCTTTCGTATATTGCACAAGGTGTGTGCTAACTATGATTGCAACTGATGCTGACTTTATGAACTCTAACTCTGTTCTCGGTGTTCTAGATGTGTTCTCTCTGAGTTCTAATGGTGTTTTGACCTTCTCAAAAAACTCAAAGTTTCGAAAACGTTGCGCTATGGTGGGGGTATACTATGCACTCCCTTCTCTTTCATTGCATCCTCAGCGCGTTTCTCTAGGAGCGAAAGTGCATCGGTACCGCTTCGGAAAATTCCGAGAACCATGTTGAATTCTCGGGGCCTTGAAAATTTACATGTCCAGTGCCATCGAATTTTGGAAAAACCAACCTTCACTTTCATACATTGAAATATTCTTTAAGTACTTCCAGAAAACGAAGCAAGACAAAAGTTCTGAAATCTCAAAGATATCAAACCGTAGCGGCCACGACATAAATTTTATCAAGAGCTCTCTTTACAAACTCTAAAGACCGACTTTAACCCTTTGACTGCGGCGCGTTCTCGGAAGAATCCATCAATACGGACTGCGCGTTATTTGCACGTCAGTCGCTGCGACTGAGGTCGTCCACTGTCTACTGACTACAAGAGTACCCGGAGATTTACTATCATTCATAGGGTTTAAAAAGTAAAACAACTGATTAAAAATACTGAAACAAACACCGATACTTCGTTGATATGCTATTTAACTTGTTATATTCCATGTTAAATCAATCGATAAAACAGTAAAGATGTTATAGTAAAAAAATGCAGAGGGCGTATATTTACGGCTTTCGTATATATTGATAGACTTGTGAAAGCGTATATATACGCCTTTAACAGTGAAAGGATTAACATATAAATTCATATAATTAATTCATATAACATGTATTGATAGATCGTTCATAAGTAGATGACAACACTAAATCATTTTACAAATTAATGAAACATTTTTTTCAAAAAGGATGGTTCATTCGCGACCCTTAGTTCTTTTGAAACTTTTGTTCCATGTGATGAATACCATACGATGCAATAAGAACAAATTCGACCCTGAAAATCACGCACAACGTCAATTTTGCACTCCTTTTTCATAACAAACCTCTACCAATCCGAAGGTGCAAAATCATCTCTTGAAGCCATGGCGAATACTTTCTTAACACTATGTACAATTTTTTTTCTTATAATTTTCTCAGGATGTTCGATAACAAGTGCCCAAAACGTTAGGAGTGGTACCACATACCTAAATAAAGCTACCGAGCGATGCACGATCCTGCGATACAGTATATAAGAACGACCGATAAAACATTAAACATTATTTGAGCATTTAAAAACTGGAAAATTACATAAAAGAACAGTCCAAGTCGCCACAGTATCCTTACTGTTACATACGCATCCTCCTCGAAGTCGAAACGTCCAGTGCGGTGTTTAGTCTATCGTTCCACCATGGTAGGATTAAATCATACCATGGAAGTACATTCCTTGCGTATGAAACTAGTGTACCCCATCGCTAATTTTACTATTTTTCGGGGTATATAAAAAACTAAATTTTTTAACTCAATGGTTCAGTTTATAATCAGCCAATAATACGTCGCCAAGAGTACGCCTTTGGCACACAGTAAGATCGGCTTACATTCTCTTTCGAAACAATCTCTATTTAATTCTTAAACGTATATGGTGAGTAGACAATGAAAGACAACCTCCGCGTACTGCGCTACGTGAAAGCAGAAAAAGATCTACCCCCTGTATTGAAGATTCTGTAAGGATTTTATGTATCACAGGATATGTTTGAGCGAGTGATTGTTGAATGCGTGCGGTCGGGGCCGTCTTGCGACGGGATGACGACAGTATGTTTGGGACCTCGAGTGGTTGGTCGGAAAAACTGCGTGAAATATAGATGGGTGATTGTGGCGTGCATGTGGATAGTGTCATCTTACGCTTAGACGACACCGTCGGGGGTAAAGTGTGTACGTGACTAATTGAAGTTTGACTGTGGATGCAAGGATTTGAGTGCGACAGAGAAAGGATGCATGGGTAAGAAAAGATGGAACGATTGGGAATGGGTAATATAAGGATGTGAATGTTCGGACGCGAGGCAGATTATGTTTGGAATTGTAAGGAATCGGTGACGGTAGAGTGCTAGTAAGAGTATAGAATTTATGAATTATATACATTTATTAAATATATAGTTTATAACCAAGTATCAAGAGAGTTAAATCATTTACCTCCTTTACAATTCATTGTAGCTCTAACATATTACACTGCATCATAATTATATGGCACTTCAACGAATAATAGTTTTATTTGTGGCGGCCCTCCTACACTTCGCCAGCAGAGGGACCTACAACACCAACTTTCCCGCAAGTCCTCGAAAACAGTACAATTAGTACTTATACCGATCCCTCTCCTAACTTCAACATCTCTGCGTCTAAGACACGGGCCTGTTAGGATGTCTTACCGACGAGTCCACTAGCAGGCCCCGGACGAAACGACTTTCCTATCCTTTACCTTCCTTATTTCTCCCGCCACAACATATTTTTCGTAACAAAGTAATAATACATAACAGAAAAAGTTCTAGATAATTGTGAAGCTGTTTAATTTTTGAAAAAGAATTTTTAACAGCGTTAACAACAAATCAAGCGAAAGGTGAAGAAAATAAAAGATACTACCAATAATATATAGTAACCAAATTTAACTTACCCTACTTCAAAAATAATACCTTCGAACGGCCCAATACGACCTTGTATAGGTCGAATCTCAAAAGCACTATATACTGGATACTTTTTACGATCAATGGCCTAGAAAAAGCATACAAAATTATATGTAATTATTTGAAATGGAAGATTATGTTTGGTAGGAAGCGGGTTAACATATTGAGAAAGTGGCTCTATTAAACTGGGAAATTAGAACAATTGAAGACATAAGAGTACATGATATAGTGTTGATAAAAAACTGATAATAAAAGAATAGATAAAGTATTAGAAATGAAAAGGACAGAGCAAAGTGGTTAATCCTCATATGTTCTTCAGAAATAGTTACACAAAAGATCCTCGGATCATATTTCACCCTTTTTCGCTTTACACTTTAATTAATGTTATCAGTAATTAAATTATAGTATATTTCATTGAAAGTTAGTTAAATTTATGAATCTATTTATTATATTTTGCAGTTATTACATATATAAATAGCATATTTATGCTTGCAGGGCACATATTTTTTACAAATTTCACAGGCCACGTATTCTTTCTGATCTTTTTCAACGCATGATTGGCATCGAATTCCTGTGATTTTTCTCTTTTCTGTTCTTCGTAAAATTGATGGAACCCCAATTCCTTGCAAATTACTTACCATAGTGAGGGTTACTTCACCTATGGGTGGTACAGGTCTTCTCTATATTTCTTCTTTTACTAATAGTTCTCCAAGTTCTTCTAGGAACAACCGTCGCTTATGCAATTTCTTTTTTTTCGAATTTGGATCAGTTTCTGCTCACAATATATATGCATTCACCATTCACCGTTCCTCAAGAGTCGCACTTCGTAAATGGGTCGCTATAATTGACGTGATATGGAATTAACAATCCCAAAGTGCCCGAGTTTCGAACGAGCCAAGAGGTAAAGGTCTCGGAAGGGTAGTATTTTCGTGCATTGTCGAGTCCGCCTCACCGAGGTAGGTCTTTTTATCTATGTTGTTCAAAAATAATGTTGAAATAATTCGTTTATACCCTGTAGGAAAGCACTCATTTGGTCAATACGACAAAAATTTTGGGATTATTAGATACGGTATCAAGAAACATTGAGGTATCAAAAAAGAAGAGACAATTTCGATACCGAAAAGTATATCCCTGGAAATACTGGTTCTTTACACTGAAAAGCCTTTCGAGGTTATTATGGATCATGCGCTTATTGAAAACAGTTTTCTTTATAATTGGAACAGGAGCATCAAAAAACAAGCGATACCTCTGAGTACAGGGGTAAATCTGCTCCTCTCCACCACGATCGAGAACCCAGTCTCAAATAATGCACTACAATAAAAAATGTCATATACAAAACACGAATCATACCCCACCAAAGACCAAGCCATAATTCCACAAGCAATAGATGGTATTAGCATTAAAGAGTGTGCCAGTGAAATTGCAAAAATCATTGAAACTAGCCTAATTACCAATAACAAAACAATGACACTAAAGAACATCAAAATAGAAATAATACCTATGATACAACCAACACAACGAATCGTCCTTTCAAACATCGCCCCAATAATACCAAATTCATTAATATAGGAAACCTTTCAAAAAAATCGAACAAGAACTTTCCCACATATTAATAAAACGAAAAAACCGCTGTCAGAAAAGTCAACAGAAACTCCTCCAAATTACGTGAAACTCAATGATATGGACATTAAGCTACCACCGATCAATCACACCAACAAAAAAAAATGGGTAACCCCACAAAAAAACTGATAAAACCTATACCACCAAACGTCGACCATGAAATAGTAGAGGAAATGCTCCGTCCGGCCAAAAACGAAATTGAACGCCTGAACGCTAAGTATATCTTAAATTATGGACAGTTGTAGTTTCCTGGAAAATGCATTTTGATCGCCTAAACCCATCGAAATAGCTAAAGAACACACAAAAGACACAACCGCTCTAATAAAAATCATAAAAAATATCTATCCGCATCTAAAAGAACGTAGTATTAAAAGTAGAATATATAGATTGTGCAAAAAGCTATTCTATAAAATGTTCGATTACCACAAACAAAACTGGGCATCCGACACTGACACAGATACCATATAAAATATACGACCCCCCCCCCCCCAATTAAATTATCAACATGAAAACAATAATATTAGGTCGTCCCATAAGTTCGTGCCGCTTATTGCTCTGCTATTTAAATTGATGTATGAAAGATACCTTCAAAGTTTATGAAAAAATGTAATCACCCTCTCGTTTCAGAACCTCTCCCCATCTTTTTGGCAAAGACATTATACCGTCGCTATAAAACTTCCGTGGTTTTTCGTAAAATACTTTTCTATGTTTGTTTTTACGGACTCGACATTATCAAATTTTTTTCTTGCTAAAAAATGTTGCATTGGCCGAAATGGGTGGTAATCAGATGGAGCGATATCCGGAGAATATGGTGCGTGTAATCAAATTTGCCAACCTAATTTACGATTTATTTATTTTTTTTTTGCACGTTTTGTGCGACATGTGGTCTTGCATTATCGTGATGAAAAAACACACTATTCCGATTTGCCAGTTTTAGTCGTTTTACTCTTACTGCTTCTTTCAATTTATCTAACTGAGCACAGTAAGTGTTTGAATTAATTGTTTGGTTAGCTGGAAGAAGCTCAAAATACAGAATTCCTTGATAATCCCACTATACAGAGAGAACTTTGCGAGGGTACAGATCTGGTTTCGCAACTCGTTGCGATGGGTCTTCTCTTCTGGCACATGTTCATTATCTTTAGGGATTGTCGTACGAAATCCACTTTTCATCACCAGTCACCAAAAGTTTTAAAATCAGATCTTTATCGAAATCGGTCAAACCAGTTTCTGCACGTACGGGACGATAAAGCACCTTCCCCGTAAACGGCACAAATATTGTTTGCAGCAACTGTTGCGGTATTTCCTTTCCGAAACTCGTACAGCATAAGATGCCGAAAATGAACACGTGTCTCACTCGTGGTTTTCCGGAGTATAAAATACTAAATGCTTGCTATTCACGAACTTTTTCTTTGGAATGCTTTCTCTGGATTGAACTTTATTATTCAACTCTGATCCCTTTGGTCGCTTATTGCTCAGTGTTTATACAACACACCGCAGAAAGTATAAACGCATCCGC
>SMSQ01012754.1:0-17382 GCA_019453375.1 Ctenoplectra terminalis | reverse complement strand
CGTATCGCACTCGACGCCTAAACAAAATCTTAGTTTACAATACCGAGAGATCGGCTCTCAGTACGACAAAAAGTATGGTATATACCGAAATATGGAACGATTTCTGTTTGCACGCTTTCCTATAAAAATGTCGCGAGATGGCTCCGAGTGCAAAGGGTTAATATTTTGCAAAGGAATGTTTATTCAAGAACCGTGGTTAACAATGGACTCGCCAAGATGTTTCTCGCACTCGTTCCAAAATTCTATTGCTGATATTTTTCGTTGCTAATATACAGGGTGTCCCAAAATAAACATACTATATTTATGATAAAGTTCAATTTTAACTTTAACTGTAAATTCAGTTTACAAGATTGAAAATTAGCGAATATAAAATACGTGGAATATTTCAATACTTTGCGTTTGACAGAGTGTCAAAGCAGTAAATAGCTCTATTGCTAACACGTACGAATATTTAAGAAATCGTAAGGCAAGGGGTTAAGCATAGAAAAGAATATCGTATACACTTTGTCAATGGCGGATTTAAAGAGAGGTGCACGGGGCGTGCGCCCGGGGCCTTGTGTTCAAAAGGGCCTCGAAATTTTTCATCTTTTTTTTTTTGTGTAGTGGAAAGTTAAGGAAACATAATTTAGTTTCATAACATCCAATCATTTATGAATTCTTCTGCATTTAAATTTGGAATATTATAATTTCTATGTATTATATTTGATTAGATAAAATTCATAATTCAATATTGANCGTATCGCACTCGACGCCTAAACAAAATCTTAGTTTACAATACCGAGAGATCGGCTCTCAGTACGACAAAAAGTATGGTATATACCGAAATATGGAACGATTTCTGTTTGCACGCTTTCCTATAAAAATGTCGCGAGATGGCTCCGAGTGCAAAGGGTTAATATTTTGCAAAGGAATGTTTATTCAAGAACCGTGGTTAACAATGGACTCGCCAAGATGTTTCTCGCACTCGTTCCAAAATTCTATTGCTGATATTTTTCGTTGCTAATATACAGGGTGTCCCAAAATAAACATACTATATTTATGATAAAGTTCAATTTTAACTTTAACTGTAAATTCAGTTTACAAGATTGAAAATTAGCGAATATAAAATACGTGGAATATTTCAATACTTTGCGTTTGACAGAGTGTCAAAGCAGTAAATAGCTCTATTGCTAACACGTACGAATATTTAAGAAATCGTAAGGCAAGGGGTTAAGCATAGAAAAGAATATCGTATACACTTTGTCAATGGCGGATTTAAAGAGAGGTGCACGGGGCGTGCGCCCGGGGCCTTGTGTTCAAAAGGGCCTCGAAATTTTTCATCTTTTTTTTTTTGTGTAGTGGAAAGTTAAGGAAACATAATTTAGTTTCATAACATCCAATCATTTATGAATTCTTCTGCATTTAAATTTGGAATATTATAATTTCTATGTATTATATTTGATTAGATAAAATTCATAATTCAATATTGAAGTTTTTTTTTCTATTTTTCTTTTAGATTTAACCCTCTATATGGGACTGCGTGACTTAAAAGTTACAGACTGATGTATTTATATTTTCAAAAATTAATTTTATTTAGTTATCACTGTATTATGAAATGTGATTACTGTATTACTGTAGCGATACTACGATCCTTCCATAGCAATTATTAGTTTAAAAATTTTTAAATAAAAGTGAAACATTGTAATTATTGAGGGATATGTAGAAAAAGTAGTTTAATATTGAAAAGAATGTTAAAGATATATATTTGATGATACAATAATACAACCAGGAACTATGTCCTTCCTATACCGAATTTCACTTCGTACTAACTAATAGCCACGTCCTTCTTTATAGTCTAAATACCTTATTACTGTTTACCTTGTCAGGTATGCCGGTTAGTGTCCTTTGGGTTTTTTGGAATGTTTTTACCGCGAAGGTAAAGCTGCACCCAAAACATTTTCCGATGGAGAGTTTTATTGTCTAACTGTATTTTACTTTTACAGTAATCAATCGTAGTTTTTCCTCTAATAAGCAGACAAAATACAGGCCATAGAGGGTTAATGTTTAGGGGCAATTTTGCGTCCGAGGCCTCAACCAACCTAGATCCGCCGCTGCGCGTTATTAAATGAGAGACGAAGGATGGGAACATAGAAATATGGTGTTCGAATTTACCCTACGTTCGCAATTACCTCGTCTTCCTCTACCCAGCTACCCACGCAAGGGTTAATTCAACATCAAACTGATCTCTATCCTGTTCACTTATCGCAATCCTGCATCATACGATTAAAATAGAATCAACCAGGTCTCTCGAAACCAGATTCTATCGGTTTATATCTACAAAACGTTTCGCTATCCGAGCAATCTGTAAATAATAGATACAACAGGAGACGGAGCTGAATGAGGTCTGTGCCATTTTCGAACCCGTCCGTCGGCATTCGAGACAGCTGGAACTTTTCCCCCGGCCGATAAATCAAGTCAAGGAGAACCGTCGAAACGCGAGGCGTGGAAAAAGCGAGAGCCAATATCCGTGCCCGGCCAGAAATTCATTAAAGTCCGGTGCGCCGGTGGCGCTTAATGGACCGCGAGATATCCGTAACTGCATAGAATTGACCGAGCCCTGCGTAGTGTCGATATATCGATCACGTCGGCGGCGATGATCGATCGAGCGCGCGAATCCTATCGGGAATTCGATCTCGGATTAAAGGCATTGCGGCTGCTTGCGCAAGATCGCGGCCAGGAAAGTGGCCGATTAATAAACGGCCCCTTTGATCGATGGAAACGTTTACATTCCCATCTCGTTTCTTTTTAACGAGTTTATGAGCTTTTTACAAAACGACCGGTAAGCTCTGAAATCGGCTGTTCTCGGAGCACGATGCTGTTGTTTGATTTACGGGTTGGGTTTCTTTTTTTTCTTTTTTTTTTCTTTTTGCGGAGACGGTTTGGAAGAAGGATATCGAGGATGGCTTAATTTATTTTAATGAAGGATCTTAACGAGGAATAATAAGCATAGCAGAATCCACTTATTATGTTTGTTTTGGAACTTGCAATTTTTGATAAGAGTAACCGGTTGATTGTGTTAGAGGGTAAAAAGAATTTTCATTATTCAGCTCCATTTATTACAAACGATTATGACATTTGTTCAATTTCTGATAAACATAAATTGATGCAACTTAATGCAACGTTATATATTTATGCTATATTTTTTATAAGCAACTGTTTTTAAAAAATAAAGGTTGTACTTCGGGATAAAATATATTTACGTATTTTTTACCAATTTTTGCGATGCATTCGTGTAAAAGATGAAGGGTATGCTTCGGATAAAAATAAGTTTCGAAGAAGATGCTTTTAGTACCAATTTGCGAAGAATTCTTATTGTTTGTTTCTAAACGTAATTATTATAATTGATACCAATAACCGAAGTTTGGTTACATTAAGCGGATTATTTTTAACTAATTTTAATGTAGAGGGTTTTAGGGCTGACTGATTATAATAACAAGAACCAATTGATAACATTATTTGTGGTTATAATAATCAAATCTTACTGTAATAGTGATAGCGATATAAAACGTTATTGTACACAGGGTATCTGCGATAACTCTGGAAATATGTTTATTCTTTAACGTATTATTCTTTAAGGTAGATAAATAAAATTTTTTTGTGAAAATTGTATGGTATAAAGGTCTTTTGATGAAAATCAATTTTTTTTACTTCATTATTTAATAAGATATGAAGGTCAGGTTCGTTTTTTTAAATGGAACTATATATTTTTCTTCAAATCATTTGATAATGCTTTTTAAGACGAATTCATAATAATCTTGTTAATCTTGTTAAACCGTGTCCTTACCGCATTTAATCGTCGCGAACCAAACCGTCGACGCTGCGACGCACAACATTTTGTATAACGCGCCATAAAGGTGAATTCAAACTAGTTATTGTCAAATTTCCGGATAATTATTTTCCAGTAAAAAACGTACCGATCTACAATATCTAAATATATAGTATAATCTAAAATATTCCAACGCTGTGACGCACAACATTCTGTATAACGCGTCATAAAGGTGAATTCAAACTAGCTATTGTCAAATTTCCGGATAATTATTTTCCAGTAAATATTATAACGATTTGCAATATCCAAATATACAGTATAATCTAAAATATTACCATCTAATAAATAATTCCAAGATTGGGAATACGTGATACGTGACGCTCGAGGGCGTGCCAACTCAGGGGGTTAAAAAGCTCTGGATACACCATGCCAGTCCGTGGCATCGCTTACAAACATTCCCGAGATTTTCTCTGCGCGGACTGGCTACAATACATAAGGCGAAGGCGCATTTGTTTGCTTATTTACTCGCAGCCGAGTGTGTACATATGTAATCAGGTTGTAGTGGGCACGGTGGTGATTTAACCGAGACCCACAGAAAGAAAGTAACAGATGGTTGTAGGTGGCAGTGGCGGTTTAACAATGAAACCGAGCGTTGCACGTCGGAGAAGCGTTCGACTTGAACCGTGTTCGATCTTGATCAAGCATTTCGTTTCATGTCGTTGGAATTATCGAGCGGTTCGCGAATCGAATGATGAGTTTCACCCACGACAACTGACGTTCCGTCGTAAATTGTAAATTATTGGAAAGAGTGGTATAAAGGTATATCGTGATATGGTAGAAGAGTATTTTGAGATTTTATGGGTTACCTTTGATTTTTAGAGGGGAAGATGCAGGATGATTGGAACGATGGTGTGACGTGGTGTGAATGGGTTATGTAAATGGTAATCAGTGTGAGCGATGTTGCGAGATAAAATCTGTGGATTGAGTGACGTTACATGTTTGTATTTCTTTTTTCTGTCTTTTTTTTTTGCTGTATGACTTTTGAAGTGGCAACAGTTTAGTTGAATTTCACGAATTGAGCTTCGGAGTTAGAAGTGTCCAATTTAATCCTTCTACAGAGTTTCTTTTATATTTAAAGCATTATTGTACGAATATTTTGTATTTGTTCTATTTTATGCGTCTGGTTCTTTTATAATAAATCTTTACACAAAAGAGAAATCAATTTCATCCGATGACACTGAAATTTCAGTATTTAGATATATTATTTATAAAAAATATTTATCTGGAAGATATCTGATATTTTTCAGTTTGATTATACTTTATATATCAATGACTTATGTAGAAAATAAATTCATTCTTTCTTTTGTCAGAAGTCATTTAATACAGGTACCAAAAATATTGAAAATACTTATATAAATAATTTATATTAACTTGTATTCTTAATTTTTAGTTATTGTTAACCATACAGTAGTGTTCATAAATTAATTAAATAGCATCTATATGTTTAATAACTACAATAAATAATACATTGCAAGAAAAAGAAGCTTTCAGTCAGTCGCAATGACGAATTTATGACGAATTTAGGAATATATAATTATAATAATTTCTGAAACTTTGATACGAAAAGCGTAGCTTTTCAATATCTTTCCTTAATTCTTTTTTTTTTAATTCATTAACCCTCTATAGCCCGAATTTTGTCTGCTTATTGGAGAAACAATTACGATTGATTACAGTTTACTTTGATTTGAAAATGTTTTAACTAATAATTATCGTAGATGGATCGTGGTGTCGCTACAGTAACACAGTAATCAAATTTAATAGTGCAGTGATAACTAAACAAAATTAATTTTTTAAAACATAGATACATCAGTTTGTAACTTTTAAGTCACACGTTCCCACAGAGGTGTAAATAATGAGTACATTCCGAAATAAAAAAAAGAAGAAAAAATGAAAAGAAGTATAATGGAGTCGTTTCACGCTACAACACTTTCGTTTATTTCGACAAAAAAAAGTTAAGAAATAATGTTACCACGTATTAATACATAGCAACAAAAAATTAATCTTACAAGAAATGTTAGTAAAGCGTCGCTCACAGATTTTAATCAACCACGCACACATTTTTATCATAATTTGCACGCTTCGAATTATTTATATTTGTTCACTGCTCGTCAACAGTTCGTAGCTGTCACTTGTTCGCGAATAGGAACGGCCGAGCGTTCAGCTTATAAATAGTGAAGGAAAGTATGAGGTAACGCGGCAGAGCGTGCGGTGAATTATAATTTAATATCGTCCCAATCCATAATACCATGTATCTCAGCTAGTGTCTGCAGGAATAGTAGTGAACGTACGAATCTGGTCGACGAATTCCTTCCCGAATACGCACACCCTCGTCGCCGCAGAGCAAACAACAGGGCGTCTATTATTCAGCGAAGGGGCAGCGGCGGAGGTGGTCAGTGACATACGACTACGTATAACGGCCCCAGTCTCTCTTGTATTAGCATAACGGCTGACGATACTTTTTCAATGAAAGCGCGTGAATTACGTATGTACAGCCGGGTGCAGCGTGGGTCGAAATTACGTTGATGCCGTGATTCCGCTGGAACGGTGCAACAGTTTCGTTGGAAACGGTCAGAACACTCTTCCTGCCTCTGTCTCTTTTCTTTCGTTTGTCCTTTGATATTCTTCGTTTTGTACTGTTACTTTTTTTTGGCGCGTTTTATGGAAATTTGATGAATGTTGAAGTTGAACGATGATCTACGAAACGTTCTGTTTTATTTATTTTGTAAAACACTCTATGTTTGGTAATTTTATAGAAATGAGTGGAACAGAGCGAAGAATATTTAGTTCGTAACTTATAAAATAAGTTTAAATATTATCCTGAACTTTCATTGAATAGGAATATGACTATGTAATTTTATGTTATATTTTGATTTAATATATATTTTTTTTTTTTAGTTGTATTCTGCATTAAGATTAGATTGAATAGAAAATCTATCGAAATTTTATTTATGGGACAGTCTTTGCTCTATTATAGTATTGCATTATAATATTCGAAGATCATTCTGCGTAACACCTAAATACATAAAATAACAATAGAATTAACATGAAAATATTGTACAAATTTAACACTAGGTTTAAGGACATCGATCGGCTCATTTTGATGGGTAAATTAAAATGCAAATTTTTTGTAATATCATTAGTTCAGTGTACTTCAAATTAATAGATTTCTATTAGCAGAGATTTATTTAGTACATTTTTCTATATAAATTTCATTTTGAATTTATATTTTCCGCATGTATGATTGTTAAATTTAAGCACGAAATCTAAACTGAGTCAAATTGACGGGTTCCGTAAATCTAGTGTTAAGTAAACGACACGATATAATGTTTTTTCAAAACTTATTAAAATCAAAAAATAAAAAGAAACCTCTTTTATGATCAGAGCTTGAAACCATCTCGTTTAAATGATCATGGTATTTTCTCTATTCATTTTTGGAGAATAAAATATTGACATACGAGTAAAATAATCGTCGAAATAACACTTGGCTGTTATCGAATAACTATTTAAACGTGTCATGCGACAGATACAGGAAAATTGCAGTGTCGCGTCAGAGATGATATACGATAAGGGTTAAAAGTTTTTTGTGGCGTAAACACTTCAAGAGTGGTAAATTCATTTTATGCCATATAACTTATAGACGGTAGTGTAAGTATTGACTAGGAGTAATTTAACATGTTCAACCCGGGCCCTATTTTCATACTCCTATTGATCTGTCGGGTTTAAACTGTACCGTAGTTCTTCTTCCGACAGGATTTTTTTCCTGCTGCATTGCTTGCGTTGTCGGTAATTTTTTAAGAATTTATTTTAATTTTTATTTATAAGAGAGAATTTAAAGAGAAAAAGTTACAATTCAAAAACATTTGGTCGCAAAGTAGTTAAGAATTTAAGAAGAAAATTGTAGAGGCCTGCAAAGGAGAGTCGTATCTTTGTTTAATGTGATCTAATAGAACCCATTAGTGAATTATAAGGTATTTTTTTAAATTGATACTATCAATTCTCAGAAACCAACGACGCCTAAACGAAAATTTCAGCGTCGGTTCGCAGGGACCGGCGTGGCGCTTGTGTTAAAAGAAAAAAGGACACTTAGCTTTAACTGTCAGGATGAACTTAAAAATCTTGGAATTATTATTTAATTATGAAACAATTTCACTTCAACGTCCTTTTCTTTTCTTTTTTGCTCTTCGTTCATCTCTCACAGCCCTTATTCATTTCCTCGTTCCCGACCGGGTCTCCCTCCCACGCAACAGGAACTTATGCAAACTAGACGCATAATGATCGCATCTGTTCACAATGGGTCGCTAACGAAGTCCTGACTGGTCTAATCTCGGCGCGGAGAGCAGCCGTGTTACAATCACCGCATCGCGTGCTTTGGACCTCTCTCGCGTATTTGCTGCAGCAACAAGCATGCTCGTTCGATTCGCGTCAACAGGACGATCGATACAGTTTGAGGATTTAATTACAAGTCCGCTGGAAGCTGACCAACCGTGTTACAGAGAAAGAAAGAGAGACGTCGGAAAAATTGTTCGTTCCCAGGACACGTTCGAACCCAACCTTTTTAACCCCTTGCCTTACGATTTCTTTTAATATTCGTATCCGTTAGTAACAGCTATTCGCTAAGTTAACCCTTTGCACTCCTACGTCGAGCTGGACACGACATTCCACTTTGCTCCATTCCTTTCAGTTTTATAATATAGAACACATTCTTTTTGATTAAAAATAAATTTCGTCGATTTTTATCAATGTAAATATGTTAGCAAATATAAAAGTATGAAAATTAAGGGAAATTTAGTACAGATTTTGGAAGTAGCTTATTAAAAACGAACCCGTTGGGATAAAATATCGATCGTAACCGAGAGTTCAAAGGGTTATTTAAAAATAAATTATAACAATAATATAAATAATATATTTAATTCAGATAGTACAAGTTTTACAGTGTAATAGTTCATAATTCTAGTTCTAGTTCTAATTCAATGTTCAATGCTCATTGTTCGTATCTCATCTCATCTCCAGTTCAATACTTCGACAATTCTCACAGTTCTGGTTCAGTTCTAACGCAGTTCTGATTGTTCACAATTCTAATCTTAACACGTTGAGTGCCACGCGATTTTATAAGGAAATCCTCTTCAGGCCACGCGCCTGACAAACAAGTTGTAACATTTTGTGATACTTGCGAGGGACAACCATTTTTATGTTTACCATGTTTTAATAAAATCCATTAAAATTTTCTGAAAAAATGTTTAAGTATATTATTAATAAAATCCCGTATTAAATAACAATTAAGTGGACTTTAAATAAATTTTTTAGTTTTATATCATATTTTACACTGTCAGTCACCGATGACTGACGTGGCCTGAACGGAAAGTTCAGTGTCAGTCACCGATGACTGACGTGGCACTCAACGTGTTAATCGTAACAGTGACATTTCTTAAATACTAAACACCCTCGTTAGGCGTGTCGTCGCCAAGAGGATGGGAGGCATGCTATGTCCAATCGGTTGAAAATTCTGGTGTCAAGAGAGGTGGTCAATGTCACGCCCTCAGAGTTCGCGTGTCAGTCCCAAGTCAGGTAGGTGCAGATGTGACGGTGTCAGAAGGTCGCAATTGAAGTGCACGTGCGTCAGTTCTCGGTGAAGATTTTAGGGTACGGCACTTTGCTATTGAGCAGAAATCGACAAACACCGAAATATTCGCCAGTTTCTAGGTCGTAAACTAATAACATGCCAGATGTGAAAATGACCGTTCTCAAAAATAGCTGGGGTTCGTCCGTATCATAAATTAAGTCGTTAGCTGTCCTTGACAAACAATTTTAAAAATAAAACGACTGTCAATTTTTGCATCTCTCTGAAACTTTTACTGTCCGCGAACGTGTTAAAGCTATATTCGAGAAAACGTTTGATTTGCATCGACCTAATAATATAGATGTTGCAAAGTTATTTAATTAGTCGATTTCATCTCGTTTCTGATGTTCTATACCATCGGAAGAAAGTTGTGAAAGTTCAAAGGTCGTTGGTTGAGAGTTAGCCGAAGATTTCTGTTTTTTTCACTGCTTCCTGCTTTGGCTGGAACTTCTGATGGTTGTGGGCTATTGTTTGATGGTATCTTCTGGTCGAATCGATCGATGGCATGCTTAATGAGTGTACTCGATTATAAATGGCGTTTATTAGTCAGCTACACGATCGTGCTGTACTTTGGGATCGGTTAATGCGGTTTCGTTATTGTATTTGTTGATGCTACAGCTTGGAAGATAAATGTGTTTGATGTTAATTACCGATACGTTTTCCAATCAAAGAAATATGTTTCACTTGAATTTAATTGGTAAAGTGATTATGTTTACTCGCGAATTAGTATCACGAGTCGATCTAATTACGTTTTTAAGCTCTTATTAATGCCTTTCTGATGTTAATAATTTTTTGTATTTTCTGTAAATATTTTTCAAATTGTTTAAAATGTAAATACTACATATTTGCAACAGAAGTATGTTGCTAGACACTGGTCGAACAACAGAATGTTCTAATGTTAGAGTATTTGGATGATAAGTTGTCGGATTCCTATTACGAAGTGGCAAAGAACTGAAATTAAACCATTAGCTGCTACGATTCTCACTTGGGGATTTTGGAATTTTACGTTTACCACTCGGCGCCAAAAATATATTAAAAATATATAATCTAAAGGCGATACGAAAAATGCGCGGCCGTCAAAGTGTTAAGAAGGTTTTTTCAATGGAACTATATATTTTTCTTCAGATAATTAAACCCTTTGACTGCGGAGCACTCTAGATTTAAACGCTCTGCGTTGACGGAATGCTTTTTCGCGAACCGCGTATTCTATCGGTGCTCGATTAAATTATCCAACAGACAAACTAAGTTTCTATTGTAATTCTTCAGTTGTGTTGTATTAAATAATATCGGAGAACTATTCTCGAGCATATATTATTTATTTAATATCCGCTCAAGAATATTACACGACGATCTGAACACTTTGATCGTCAAACGCATATATACCTTCATAGTCTATAATGATAGCTTCCACCGGACGCACATATGCGTCCATAGCAGTCAAAGGGTTAATGCTTTTCAATACGATTCAATAAGCTTTACAGTAATGATTTTCAATACGATTTCAATACAGATAATTTAGCGCTTTTCAATACGAATTCGTCAATCTTTCATCTATATGATCGATTTTAATTAGGTTTTGAAGTATTGAGCTTAGAAGTTTACTCACTTTTCCGGGAAAAAGCTTCGTTGGAATAAGAATCATGCCTGACTTACGTGTTAAACATTAAACATTACCACTAAACAGATCCCAAGGATCAGTGTAAGAAACAGCAGACCCAAAGGTTAATAGTTTTTCGACTAATGCTTCATTCGCCGTATCGAACAAAGTATTGCTGATATTTTAAAACGTAAAGTTTACTTACTATTATAATTCTTATGCAAGGAGAGAAACGAAAAAAGTAACTCGATTTGAAATTTTCATAATATTTTATTCCATATCTCCTTCACCTATCCTCTATCATTTAAAATACAATATTCAATTTGTTTCACGAATTCGTTTCCTAAGGGTTAATGTGAAAGATTCAAAGGTCGTATTGACTCGATTTGAAATTTTCATAATACTTTACTCCATATCTCCTTCAACTATCCTCTATCATTTAAAATACGGTATTCAATTTGTTTCACGAATTCGTTTCCTAAGGGTTAATGTGAAAGATTCAAAGGTCGTATTGACTCGATTTGAAATTTTCATAACACTTTACTCCATATCTCCTTCAACTATCCTTTGTCACTTAAAATACGATATCGAATTTGTTACATGAATTCGTTTCCTAAGGGTTAACACGTTAAACGCCACGCCGATTTTAGTCGGCTTTCCGTTAGGCTGTGTGGTGCAATACTAATTAAAAAACATTTGGTGGAAAAATACTTAAGAATTTAAAAAGAAAATTGTAGAGACCTACAAAGCAAAGTCGTATCTTTGTTTAATGTGATTTAATAGAACCCGTTAATGAATTATAAGGTATTATTTTTTGAAATTGATACTATCAGTTCTCAGAAACCATCGACGCCTAAACGAAAATTTCAGTGTCGGTCGGCAGGGACCGGCGTGGCGCTTAACGTGTTAATGTAAAAGATTCAAAGGTTGTATTGACTCGATTTAAAATTTTCATAATACTTTACTCCATATCTCCTTCAACTATCCTCTATCATTTAAAATACGATATTGAATTTGTTTCACGAATTCGTTTCCTAAGGGTTAATGTAAAAGATTCAAAGATCGTACGTGTAATCGTGCATGAGAAGTGGAACGGAATTAGGGTGTTACTTATCTCGAGCTAATTAGTAAATATAAAAATATTTTCCAACTTAGAGCGGTATCTAACGGAGCGTTCAGACACGCGGGACCTCTGTTCTATCTACCTTTCAGAAAACTATATCACAAAGCGACCTTATTCCACAAAGATCCCTATCCACGGATTTCCACTCGGTACCCATGCTTTTTCGCCCAAGGGAAAAAATAGACTCCGTGCTCTTTGTTCCACGTGAGACGTTATCAAGGAGTCGAGTAGGATCGGCGTGTCTATCAGGTGCGGCCGAGACGAGGTCTGTGCGCCTAGAAATCTAGTGATGTTTCTCGGTAAAGGAGGCAGAGAGAGAAAGACAAGAAAAAAAGGCCTATCTTTATAGGGGCGGTTGTGTAGATATCGCGTGAAAGCGCGCTCGTGACTCCGCGAAACACCGTGGGAGTGCCTTGCCAATTGAGAGAATCGTTTTTCAAGCGAGATTCCTCCGAGCGAGCCACGTCTTAAACGTTTATATTATGCATGTAATTTCGCGCGCTAACCCGCCACGAAAACCCAGTGTCGTATCTTCTTTCGTGGATACCAGTTCGAGGAACGCGAATTGTTCGTGTGGGCGCGGACAAAGGACGATTGGAGAAAATGGCCGATTTTTGAAAAAATTATGCTCAATTTAACATTTTTATTAACCGTGTATATCTATAGCTGGTAATGAAAAGAAGTGAACGGAAAGTGGAAATGGTTATCATTTAAGTTTAATCGAACTGGTGCTATTGTTACGTATCTAACTTTTGATATATATATTGTAGGAATTGCTTGTTACTCTTGAATAAAAGAAAGAGAAATCATTTTTAAAATAATAATGGCGAGTAGTTTATATGATACATACGGTGGGTGATCAAATTATTACGATCAGACGAAGGAGTTACGTATTTTATATTTTTGGGATTATATTATATTATATTTTTTATATTATGTCTTGAATAATAAGAACATGTAGGTACCTTTCTTTGTTCTTGACACACAGAGAGACAGTTTGACTATATTTTGATTTTTTGGCGATACTATTTTACTTGGTTAATGTACGGTGAGAGGTATATTAGAGAGGCTAACAGTTTACGCTGCCATTGTTCATTTGCAATAGTGTGACTTGGTACTAGTCATTTATCAGATTATCTTTCTTCACTTGTGTTTTCCTTCATTGTTACTTGTTTTAACGTTATTAAGTAGCGGTGTGTGCACTTATTATATTTTTGATATACATTTACTAGCTTTAAATTTAATTCAACGAATCATGATATATATCTTAACAATTTTTTAAATAATTTGTAGCAGATTTAAAATCATTGTTACACGTTATTAAAAATCTAAGAATAATTTTTGCACCGAAAAAGGTGTTATTTCAAGTGTACTTTCAATTTTATTCTTTCTCAAAGTTTGGATAAGTAGTTATTTCCAAGTGGTCATAATAATTTGATCATATATAATATTTATATGATAGTACATATTATATTCTATTAATCACTAACGGTACAACCGCACGGCCAACTTCTCCATCGCAACTCTACTTAACAACTAACTCTAACAAGTATTCCTCTCACTCGATCCAGACAAACTACGCCGACATTCCCAGGACATATTCGGTCACTATTTGAACGTTGGGAAAAGGTCGTGAATAATGATAGAGTATGAATGAATGGAAATCGATGTTATTAAATATTTTCGATGAAAAAAAGAAAATTTGTATATCCCGTACACTGCTCGGAAATAGTTACACAGATGCTATCAATTTTTGATTCACTATATTAATACCTTAAAAAAGATGTTAAGAGGGATTAGGTTGCTAGCAGAACCTAAGCATCTCCAAGGAACTTTATTCGTCACGCAAACATCTCGCTATCCTGCGGAAATCTGTGACAAGTTGAATCTCTAACTTGATATTACGCGAAGAAAATTTTCAGCAAATAAAGTGAAATTACTCGTTGGTTATTAGGTTTAGGGCTAACGAAGGCCGATACTTTTTTACTCACAATTCCACATTCTTCCATATTTTGGTATAAAAATATAGTATTTCATTTGTCACGTAAACATCTCGCTGTCCTGTGGAAATCCGTGACAAGTTGAATCTCTAACTTGATATTCCGCGAAGAAAATTTTCAGGAAATACAGTGAAATTACTCGTTGGTTATTAGGTTCAGGGCTAACGAAGGCCGATACTTTTTTACTCACAATTCGACATTCTTCTATATTTTGGTATAAAAAATATAGCATTCTATTTAGACAGCAAGATGTGTACCTGACGAATAAAGTGAACTTAGTCGTTAGTTATTAGATTTAGGGCTAATCAAAGCCAATACATTTTTACAATTCGACATTCTTCTATATTTTGGTATAAAAAATATAGCATTCTATTTAACAAAACAAAGTCGACCTTCAAACCTTCGAAACGCTTCCATCTATAAAAAAAAAATAAATACAGTACATAATGTACCCCTTCAGATCATGCAACTTCTGTATACAAAACTTTTTCGTGCAACGCATACTTTGCAAGTTATAGAGGTGTGCAATTTGCGTGAACCACCCTGTATAGTGAGGCAAAGAGTTAATAGATCTGTCTAATGGTTCACGCATAATATTTGAAATCTGGAATTTTATTGGAATACTTTAAGATCATTTTCCCGAAATTAAAATGTGCTTAAGAACTTTAAAGCTTCAATTACTAAAAAAAAAAACATTTTTGTCTCTTGTTAAATGCTTTCTATGAACTTACTTTTTTATCGTGTTCAGCGAGATTCGTATGCAATCGAAGTTTCTTCTCGAGCATAAAGCTTGAAGATAAATTATTTCCGATCACTATTTCTGTCAGTGTTTAAGAAATTTCAATTCATTTTATTTTCACAATAAAAGAATATCTAATTAAACTACTTATCTTTTCATTACATCGATTTTTTACCATCGCATCAATTTGAGACACCAAGAAACGAATTAACCCTCTTTGGCGCCTTGTGACTTAAGAGTTACACATTCATGTATTTATATTTAAANAAATTTCAATTCATTTTATTTTCACAATAAAAGAATATCTAATTAAACTACTTATCTTTTCATTACATCGATTTTTTACCATCGCATCAATTTGAGACACCAAGAAACGAATTAACCCTCTTTGGCGCCTTGTGACTTAAGAGTTACACATTTATGTATTTATATTTAAAAAAATTGATTTCACTTAGCTATCACTGTACTATTAAATTTTGTTACTGTATTACCGTAGTGATACCACGATCCATCTATAACAAGTATTACCATCTATAACAAGTACCAAACCCTAATTCATGATCATACCATAAAGTAAAGGCCAGTAACAAAAAGTCTGTTATTTTTAATTTTTCTTTTAGGATCTGGAGTTTACACAAACTGTTGGAATTCATTTCTATGAATATAGTAAATTAATTGACTAAATATACGCTTGATGGGGTTGTTGCACAATCCCGTGAAAAACACAAAGAAGGGCAACTTATTACGATCTCTCAAGTGACCGCCTCAAGGTTCGTTAGTCTTCTGTTCTTCGCCTTTAAGTGCGATACCACAAAAGAAAAAGGTTACATCCACTCTCATCGGTGTTAATATACTGAATAAATGTCCACATCTATATCAAGATAATACAAACCAATTTTGTACTTAACAATAAATATATTATTAACATATATATTAGGTTGGGGAAAAAGAAATCCATTATTTTTACGTGAAATGATTTAAACCTGTTTTATGGTCGATCTTTAGCTCCTGGGCGATGCTACGACTACTAACCCGACGGTCAACTTCCATTATCTCTGTGATTTTATCGACATTTTCGACGTCGGGCCTGCCTGTGCGAGGAGCATCTTTAACTTCAAAAATACCTGAACGGAATCGACGAAATCAAAATTGCACGTAATTAGCTGTTACAGTATCGGGACCATAAACAGTATTCACAATTTCAGCCGTCTGGCTTGCATTTTCGCCTTTATCAAAGAAAAATTGTAAAATGTACCGAATTTTCTCTTTATTGACGTCAATTTTTAACACCTTGTAACTCACAACTGAATGGACCAAACAAAAAACAGCAAAAGAATTTGTTCAGTGCGAAATGTCACCTTGACAACGAGCATAAATCTGAAATTGTTTGATCGATACTTTAAATAATATATCGATCACTACAGCCGTCTACCGAAAAAATAATGGATTTCTTTTTCCCCAACCTAATATTATATTATTTCTGCCAAATTATAATATCAACACAAACACATGTAAAACATGGGTGCCTTCCTTTAACAATTTTGCAATCAAAGTATACTGTAATCAATCATAGTTCTTTTCTCTGATAAACAAATAAAATTCGGACTATGAAGGGTTAAGTTGGTAAAACAAGGGATGGATCTCTCTCGAAAGCTCGCCGACCCCACTCAGGATCACCGCCAACAACTGCATAAAAGAAGCCTCTCCGCGAAATGCAAAAATCCATCCAACATGGAACTTCGATAAATTGCCGGACATCAAACCTGAAAGCAGCGAACGGTGATTCCAGAAATGGTGAACGGTGCGTTGTCGGGCGGAAGTGGGTGCCAGCTCGGTTCCCTCCGCATAACCCGTTGATTTACAACCAGAAATGCATCGTGCACGCGGATTTCCAACCGGCTTCTAGCACGGGTGTAAGGCACTCTCGCGCGCCCCTGGATTTGCATAAATCTCGGAAACGCGAGGGAGCCGCGAAATCGAAAGTTGAGCGTCGGCCAGGCGGCTAAGGTATTAAGGGTATTCCCGCGAGCGTGCGTGCGCGCGCACGTCTAGCGTTTACGATCGAGGCCGGTCGAAGGAGGTTCCCTGGTTCCTTCGAGCCATCGAACGCCGCGGACGCGGGATTTATGGCGGACCAAGTCGAGGAATTTCTTGTTTTATTTATGGCCCGATGCTCGACCGACGATCGACTAGAAATATGTTTATTCCCGCGCCGGCTGGTCTACAGCTGGTTGACTCCGTGGAATCGAATCCTGCCCTCCGGGGGATGCTCTCTGAAGAGAGAGCTGGATTCCTCGAGCTTCCACGGCTCTGACACTGGAATTCTGTACAGAGCGAAGAGGGTGTTGAACTGGGGATCAGATTAGATACCTACTGGGGGTGCATGCGAAAGGTTTATGAATTTCTAGATAGCTACATTTCCGTCCATGAGTCACTGAACG
>SMSQ01012743.1:36568-48634 GCA_019453375.1 Ctenoplectra terminalis | reverse complement strand
TTTTCTTTTAAGATACCGTACATACAACATTTCGTTTCGTGTACTGCTCGATAACACGAAGCAATTAATAATAATACGCGTGCTGAGATTTTTACGAAAATAATTAAAGAAATTCTTTCAAATTGAGTATTTCTCGAGAAATTTGTAACCGTGTGCCCTCCAGTAGTATTCGTTTTTCGTAATTTGTTGCTTATGCTTTTCGTGTAATTATCGGTACATACGTAAAAAAAAAAACTGCAGTTACTTATTTGTAATAACGTGTGTGCAATGCAACGCAAAAATAACGTATCAACGATATTAACGTTATCGATATTTTACTTCATTTATTAAATAAAATAAAATATCTACAATATGTTACATGGACCTGAAATTAAAGCGACCTTAAACGATAATAATTGCGTTGGTGTTTTTTTTTTTTTTCCCAACTTTCTTTACGAAAATACAAAAATTAATATCTGGCACATTATATAAAATGTAAACAATAAATATTATTTTACATATTATTGCACAGACCTATTCATTGAATACTTTTTCGTGGATTAATTTCTTGGGTTATTTTTTTTTTTTTTTTTTATTCTTTCGTTAACGTTAGAAAAGGGTAGACACCAGTCCGTGGTATAGTCTTTTCAATGGCAATATAATCTTTGAAGTCATGATATGACTAAATGTAATTTATAAATAACAAAATATACCATTTCCACCGTAACAGGATGCCTAAGCCTTTCTTTTATATGGGAAATCCATGATGGTCAACATTAATTTATCGCTAAAATTATTTTCATACATATATATATATACATATTGTTTTTGCATATACATACTTAGTTTTTCTCTTTTATGTAATAGTAATAGCGAATGTCAAAGTTAATCAGTCAGTAATACTAATTTAAGCCTCTTTTTTCGAGAACTGGACCAGTTGAGATTGCGTACTCACACGCTTCACATAAATGATTTCGTTCTTCTTAGTTATATACCTTACTACGTTTCATTCGGTTCAACAAACTGTGTTAAAACAAATACAAATATGTGTTGTACATTCATAAATGATTTCATAAACGTAGAAAATTATATTAAATAATTATTTTTAATCAATTTATTTTCGTACCTACGTTCATATAAAACCGGAAGACCATCTCAGGCGGCTTTATAAATCATACGATCTGTCAGTTTTTCAAAATCAATACTATTTTTTTTTTTTTTCCAAAGTACTTGCAAAAGGTTAGCACTTTTTATTATACGAGTGAAAGTGTGTTGGATTAACATTTTAGAGTAACAAATTCATGAGATGTTTTAATAAATAATCAATAAATATGAAATCTATCAATACACAACAAATAAGATAATTTATGATTTCATAAAAAAAGGAAACTTTAAACATGAATTTTCTACACAACGAATATTTTGTCAAAGATTACAGAACAAAAATAATACATTGATTTTATTAAAAAGAAAAAAAGAAAAATAATAAAATAAAACCAATTGTAACTTTTGCATACCTTCTAAAATGATTGTACTCACATTTTAAATAGTTATAAGGCCCTCGCAAACATTGGTAGTACACATCTCATTGACTGTTAATACGTATCGTACTTTAATGGTATCCTAAACTGCATTATTTTTTTTTATTTTTTTTTTTATTGACTTAGATAGTTACACACTGACAATATGTGAACAAAATTATTTGCATCACTGTGTACGGTGTTTTCGATAAGTGAATCTTCGAAAATAGAATTTTCCAACATTCAAAACTTAGAATGTTTTTACCTAGTAAGTCTTGCTAAACTCACGGTCAAAAATTTATATTAAACGATTGTTGTGAATTAGTAACAGTTTTAAATTATTTTTCAGCAGTTATCAAGATACATATTAGTAATAGCTAGGAACTTGAAGAAGCATTACCTCCTCTCTTTAAATATACAAATGCCAAATTTTTTTGATATCCGTTCAACGTGCAGTGTAGGTAAATCTTAAACACACCTACAGCACTTTACATTCATTAATAAATCAACGTTTAGCGGCACTTTCTTTCTCCGAATCACATTAAGATTAAAACTTTCATTTTATTTACAAAGAAATACTATACAGAGGTAGAAAAATGAAATGAAATAAAAAAAGAAAACGAGGAATGATCTTGACACGATATTTATGGTTTTTGTTTACCATTTGTTCAACAACCAGTTGTAAACGAAAATTACAAAGAAAAGTGTTAATAATTTTAATATATAAAAGCATATCTAAATTGCCAACTGTGCAACACTAATTTTATACATCTCAGTTTTATTTACAAGCATACTCTCGTCGACAGATACACTTTGGAGAAAGAAATAGCTCACAGTGTGTCACAGATCCCTTGTATTATAAAAGGTAATCTTCAGTTGCGTGCACTATTTCTGGCACATGACGTCAATATAGATTTCTCTGTTTTATGTTTTCTCAGAGCATGTAATAATGCTGATTTGTTACATATGAATCAAAATGCTCGACGTTTTCTTAAAATGCCGAGTGATAGTAATCGTAAGTAGGCCAGTAAGGCTGTAGCCAGTCCTAGCTGGTGCGTTGACGCTTTTTGGCAGGGTGTTCTTCAGAGGAATGTGCAGGTGCAGGCATTACCATCTCACCGCCTCTATTGAACATATATTTCAATTGAGGCATAAATTTCATTATACTTTTCACTTGTATTAACGGTAGCTCTTCGTTTATAGATGAACACTTCCTTGCATCCATTAGCATCTTCATTTGTAACCTTTAAAAGATGTATAGAGTGTTTTAAAATAATATACTATATACCGTGTAACGTATATAGTAAAATTATATTTTCTTACCTATTCCCTTGATAGAGGTCTATGTGTAGAACGTCCGTAAGGACTTGCCGGCAACTATTGATGTCACAGGCAGGAAAATACTGAGCGACGAAGTCAGGAAGTGTCATCAATAATTCAGAATATATGTACGGTTTGAAATTAATACAGGGTACCATTTTGTCTTCAACAAGCGCTTTTTGAATTTGATAAGGTTGAACTTGACAGGTTGATATATGTGTTTCTGATATTGGAATCAATGGCTTTCTGCCCCTTGAGTCCCTAAAACCAAATACTTCGATATAATAACAAGTCGTTCGTTTATTTTCCTTACGTTAACACGATTCTTTATTTTAATATATTTTAAAAAACAAAATGAGTAATTTCGTACCTGGAACTGTTATTGCTACCGTTAACCGGTATTAATGGGGGTGGATATTTTGCATGAGATGTGTTGTGTACGGATGGTGTATGCCTCTGTGGATGCAACAAGGTAGATACTGAAGTAGGCGATGGCATCAAAGCTTGTACTTGTTCACTTAAACCAAGCATTTGCGGGTATGTACTCGCTGTAACAGCATTGGGTACCCCTAAAGAAGGTGTAGTATACGTTGATGTTACCCTAAAATCGAAAAATATTACATTAAATCGTGAGAGAAACATACAAATTTAAGTAATATATATTCAATTGTAATTATGTGATTTACATGAACTATAGTATTCAATGAAATAGCAAAATGTTTAAGTAAGATATAATATTGTACATATCTTACAAATAATCTACACATTGTTGAATAGTTTAAAAAAACTTTTAAGTGTATACTAATGTAACGGAATAAGAATACAGAAATATGTACACGAGACATTAATCATTAATGATACATATTGTTATAAATAGATTCCCTACAAAATGTATGTACAGATTCATTATATTTATAAATGTATTAACATTAACAATATTTTATATTTATGCAAAACCTGATATTTTACGGGATAATATTTTAAACAACCAAAAAATAATTGAAACTAAAAACTAATGCATTATAAAATAAAGTAATAAATAAATAAAACATTAAATAAATAATATACAATAATAATAAAACAGAGAATTGTTTATATTGTTATATATATATATTTCATTTAATATCATTTGTAAAAAGAAAAAAGAAAAAATAAATTCATCGTAATCTAGTTTACTAAAGACAAAAGTGAAGGTATATATGAAAAAAAAAAAAAAAAAAAAAAAAAAAAAAAAAAAAAAAAAAAATACAAAGCAAATACATGTTTAGTAAATAAAAGAAATAAAAAACATTAGAAACAGAATACAAGAAATGTTTGAAGGGGCAACACAGGCAATTTATAGTTATTGTAGTTTTATATAAACCGAAAATTTGTTAATTGTAATGTTCTTGTGCATGCTATCTTACTTTTGTGTAGTAATCATGACTATAGTACATTTTACAGGGACTCACCAGTCATCCTTCCCATAGGTTGGATAACTATACAAAAAAATCATATGTTGTATGTACAAATGCAAAAAGCTATAGTGCAGGTTTTCCACATAATAAATAATAATTTTATTGCACGTAAAAATATAATTATATACTCTAAATAAACAAAGTGGTTCCCTAAAACTTAACGATGCATGCTCATTTTACTCTAGTATACATTATATTAAAATCACTTTTTAATAAAGCTATTTAAAATTTTTAATATATATTTATTAACTATATACAATGTGAGTGATAAATATAAAAAAAGAATGTTTGTACTAAATAATATATCTACTAGACGAGGGAATTCGTATTTAATCTTATATAAAATATTATACTAGTAACGTATCAAAAAAATGAATTGTAATTAACTTTCAAATGGAAAGCAATGTTTAATATACAAATTTGAGCAAAATATTTGATACAGCGTGCTTTTCAACACTGAACTCACATCTAATACATAATTTACTGTTTTCAATCACTAAACTGAAAGCAAGCAAAAAGTATCGATAATGCTGTGTAAGAAGAGGAAATGCTTAACATGAAAAATAAAAAAAATTGCCCTGGATGTTCTAAAGCTTTATCATGAAAAACATGTATATATATATAAATATATATATTAAGAAAACATAGACGTAGGAAAAAGAATTTTTTATTGCTTACCCAAGATTAGGTTGACTCGAATGGACCGTTGCTCTGACAAGAGGGGGTGGTTGAGCCTGAGCAACACTCTGCATAGTTGTAACTGGATATACTCCAGGGTACTGAGCTGCTGCACTGCCACCACCCCCTCTACTCCTACTAGATTGTTGAGAATAATTTTTTGGCGGTGTAGATATTTGCTAAAATAGAAAAATCTTACATCAGATACATACGTATAAATACATCGTGTATATTATTTTGTAATTTTTTCATTAAATCGTACCATAAAAAACGAAAACAAAAATATTGTCAAATAAAACTTACACTGTGCATGTTTAAGGACGAGGGCATTCGTATAATAGAACTAGGTTGAGAAACAAGTGCCGTTTGGAAGGTGGGTTGACCACCGACAAGACCCGTCCAACCGTTAACACTTTGTACCGTGTTCAACATCGGTTGCGTGACGATGTTCGATCTACCGGATGAAAGTGCCGTTGGTGAAGAATGTGCAGGATGCGTAGTCGCAACGGGCCTCGGTTGACTGACACGTTGCTGTACTTGCGATGTGTTTGCGACAGGTCCACGTGGTAGCATATTATGCATAGGGGTTGCACGTGCATTAACTGGCGCCTTGTTCGTGTTATTTTGTACGGGAACTGGTTTCGTTGCTGGCGGCGTAGGAGGTTGTTTCGTCCAACCGCCACCACTACCGCCGCCTTTGCTATTCACTAATAACTGAGAGTCCATCACTTTGGTCGGCCAATAGTCCTCGAATCCCGTGCCGGGGGGAAAATAACTTTTAATATCATTCAAACTAATCACCGAGCATGTTTCACTTGCAAAAAGTTCATTACGAATACCCTGTACTTTGCAACAAAACTTCAAATACGACAAGTCCCAACCTTCGAGCTTCTCCGCTTTTAATTTAAGATTCTCAGTCTCGCCCTCGAAGTAAAACAGAGGGACGTACTGAAGACCGTCTTTAACCGTATAAGGAACTACAGATTCCTTATTTATTCGAATGAAACCACATTTGTCGGCTTTATGGCCGTTCGACACGTTCGGATTCGTGCCTGCTGTTAACTTCGTGTAACACACATCCAAAAACGTATAGAACTCCTTCGCGTCCGACAATCGTACCACTAAGTCTTTACACGTAAATTGTTCCCTTCCGAACTGATTCTCGCAGTGTTTCCCGTTTATTTCGGTGAACAACTTGCTTTCTGCTTCCGTAATATAGTAACTTCTTATGCACGTACAACTGTAGATGTCCGAGTGCAGATAACTCAGGTACTTGTTCAGCAACTTAGATTCTAAAATTCGTACAGCACAGTACTTTTCGCCCGAGCGAAATATATATGGTATGTGACAGTCGTCGAAGCTTGTCCATCCGAATCGGCCTCTTTGGCTCTCGTCATCGGGCGGCACTTTGCCTTCCGCGGGAGGAGGTTTCGTTGCCACAGAAGTTGACGAATCTGCCGGCCGTTTATTCAAATATCCTAAAATACCAGGAAGATTTGTTTGGGGAAGGAGACACTGTGGAGGCCTTTGCTGCGGCGGTGCCCCTGGAACTCCGCTGACCATTTTCGCTTTGTTTGCTTCCACCATTTTGGCAGCCAATTCTCGGATTTCCGCTTCATCGGGATGTTCTTGTTTGACAACGACTTTATCAAAATCTGAAAAATACAAATGATACTGTTAATATTTTTCGAGGCAACGAATCACAAAATTAATATTAACGTCTTGATTTAACGCGTACATATCTTTCAGGATAGTGAAAAGAACAATTTTGTGAGCGAATCAATGATTATCTGTAATTTGATAGGTAAGAGTAGTCGGTCAAATAAGAAACTTTTATAAACGCTTGACAATTTAATCGCTGTTATATTTTAATCGGTATAAATGTTTTTTTTTTTTAATTTCGTATGTTATATGCAATTATAAAGACTATTTTAACTAATCAATAATCAATTATACACGTAGCTACCATAAAAATAACTGAACATGAATGAAATATATATAAAGAATCGTTATATATACATATCACAGTGTTAATGTTATCAATATTATCTAAATTGAATAATAAAAAATCGATATAATGACTTTGTTTCAAACACTTATCGAATCGCCGTAGATAATTGTGTATAAATGTAACAAAGAATGATCGAAGGAGAAGAGCGCGGGAAAATACGTATCGCGTGTCAATGGACGGTTACAACGTATAATCGGCAATGAATTCAAGCAATTATCTCTTATCATTCAAACATACGAGTTCCATAAAAATGTAATAATAACCTAATCCGATATAATTGCCAATTTCTTTCACCCTAAACCAGATTTACGAAGTCCATTTTCATACAAAGAAGTTGTCTTTAGCACTGTACGAAATTTCAATAACGTCAATTTACACGGAACTACACACGTGTTCGAAACCTACGCGCACGACCACTGCTCATGTGACAATAGTTTGTACAACTATAGATTAGAATCATCGCTATTTACTTCGAATCATAAATTTTGACAATCACTCCTTTCTGTGATAAAAAAAAAAAAAGTACGATTTGATTTGACGCGTAACAATCATAATCGTGTATGAATAGTTACTTTTTTCGTACGAAACACAATCGGGGATAACAAGCATGAAAATATACTTTGGACTACGTTAAAAAAAAAAAAAAAAAAAATTTCAAATCTTTTATTAGAAATCACTTCACGATCCCCGCCTATCGAGAATCGGAAAAAATATCAAATTTGAACTCGATGTAAATGCGCACTCGCAGCTCCGTAAAACATTGCTACTTCAAAACACTGTGCACGTGACATGGGATAATTGATTATTCATTGATTAATTGATATCGATACAATTACTTTCGAAATCGGCGTTTCAACAAAATAATTATTGATTTTTTCAGGAAAAAACTTAAACACTTTTCACCGTGCGTCTCGTCTTCTATCGATGAATTCGGCAAAAAAAAAAAGAAAAAAAAAAAAGTAGAAAAAAAAAAAAATACTCTCGCGCTCTTTTTAATCGACATCGATTACTAAATGAAAACAAGAGGCTAATCAAAAGCGCACGCACGTGTGCGCGAAGAAACAATGAACAAGATTCGACACTGATTCTGCGAAGCACAACATCTTTCATTCGTAATGAAAAGATGCATTTGGAACGTACTGAGTGACACTTGATCGGGCGCCGTCTGTGACGGACTCCTTTTCTCGAGCCATATGGCGTCTGTACTGCTATCAGCATTCGCTGTGTGCATGTCCGTAATGTCGTTCCTCATCTTCGGTGGTCAATAATGTTTTTTAATCTAATCAAAATCACATATCGATGAATGCAAAGGAGAACCGAGAACCATCGAAGAGGTTATATGCGGTGCGTCTACCGAAGTGCACTGTCGATGAAACGACACACGACCATGTTACACGACGAGAACGGAGACTCGGACGGAAAAGTTATCCTGTTTCGACTCTCTCGGCTTTATAGTTTTCACGCTTTCCCTCGACGTTTTCACTTTGCTTGGTGACTATAATTATAGCAGGTGGCGCGAAAGAGTTCACCACGCTCAGTTTTGACTCTCAAGGGACACATTTGGGGGGGTAGATAATCGTACGGATAGACGGTATCGTTGACACTGACCACGTACATGTTCTTTGAACGGGCGTACCTCTAGACCCCGCCGAAGCTCTGCCGTGGATTAAGGTGTTCTCGGTCGAGGGTAGCGCCATTTTACGCGGACTTGGCCTTTGTAAATCTCCGATTTCAGGCCGCCCAGTAGGCCATGCCGTAGCATCGAGCTGTCTGCCTGCAGCTGCACGGGACACTAGGCATTCCGCGGTCTAACCGACCACGAATCCTACGAACCAGAGCGGTACGTTTAGTTTTCCACGCGGACTGTACTGCTAGGTACGTGCTAGTATCGTCCTCCACGATACATGACCACAGTTTAACTTTCCATTTTTAGGAATCCCTCTACCGTTTCTGTTATATTCGCTATTCTTGGCCAATCGTTTCGTTGGATATTTTATTTATATTTTAACGATATTCTTTTTAATTGCAGTTTTCCTTCCAAATTCTTTTCACTGTGTATTTTTGGTATCTTAGTACGCGAAGCACAGATACGTGAAATATTCAGATTTTATCGAGTAACAATGAATCGGATTAATTTGCGCTACTTTTGTAACGCGTTTCTTAAAAACGGGAAAGAGGAATATTTGAAAAATAGTATTAGAATTTAGAAGGATACGTCAGGATAGAATTTGTCGATTTTGTACGTTCCCACGATTGAAAATTTGAATTAAAATTGCGCACTTTGTACAAAGGGTTTCTATTGTTCTGGGTAAAAAGGGATCGACGGTCTATCCAATAGCTACCGCCATCTATCCGCCATATTCGATACTATTAATTGCATAGAACTTTGTTTCTCGATATAAAATATCACGTATGTGCTCATAATTTGAATAAATGTAACAGGGAATTTTACGAACGATCGGGAAAATAAATATCGTTATAAAAAATATACCGCTTAAAAGTTCGTACAGTTGTAAGAATCATTATTTTGTTGTAAAGAAATATTGGTTAATTTACTACGAAAAAATGGTTCGTAAGGTTCAAAGGAAGTTCTGTTAATACTAATTGCTATATAACCGCATACTTTGATATTCGATACAGAGAGGTATATAAGAGCGTTGCGTAGCGGCAGTCTTTAGTCGAAGCCGAACAGTGACAAGTGAAAGACGTATTTAATTTTGTGTTACAAATAACATTTAAAGATATTTGTTTAAAGTTGTGATTATATTATACGCTTACGTATATAATTGTGTTATAATGTTATATTTACAAAGATATTAAAAAAATATATATATATTAAATATAAGTAGAATACATAAGATCGTTTTACCTTTTAAATTTTATAGTGAATAAGCATTTAAATACCGAGAAAATGATGAAAAAATTTGTATACCCCACGTTAATACGCATGCCTGTCACGGGTCATACGATTGTCACACTTTATTATTCTTTGTATAATGCCACGTATATTTTAACCGCGCTTTATTAAAAATTAACATTTTAATTATATTTCGGTATACGATAAATGTATAAGTCCAAAATTGCAGCCGATAAAGTTGAAAGTGTAGATTAATAATAAAAAAGAAAGTGGCAAGACTGTAAATAAATAAATGCGCATAATATTTAAATAAAAATTGCGCGGCTTTTAAAATGTCCCAAGTTACGTCGTGTTGTTAGGTATATAGTAAATAGAATTACTCGATAAGAGTGTTATCTACGGTGCACGTTGAAAAATCATAATCATGCTTTGTTCGGTCATTCAGATTCTCCATTCTTACTATATTTCTAACGATACGGTTACAACATATAGTATAAACATTCTCAGGTGCAACGCAAATAAGTACACCTGTGCAAGAATGGTCGTGAAATAGGATTTCTATTGTAAATACATATTTCATATATTGTACAGAATCTCGCGTAGCTTACTTTTTGCTACGTACACAGAAATAGCAAATGAAAAGTGCCATTTCAGATTGACTCGCTTTACAAAAATACGATGATCAGTTTTATATTAAGCGCATTAAAAATTCGCAAACACAGAATTTCACGTGCCGTTCATCTTCGGTGTGGATTCATCGTTTTGTTCGATCATTTTTCTGTTCTATTTCGAGTCACTCGTTCCCAATCGGTGAATTAACAAATTTTGCACCAGATACGTCACTGAATCATATAAATAGGTGAACCATATCCTCGATAGGATTTCGCATCGTGTGTTAGGGATCGGCTGCAGCAGCTAGGTACATACCGCTCAAAGAGTGGCCAGGGCCAGCCAGCGCGTAAGATCGCGCGGACGATGTGACAACGTTGCACGGTCGATATGCTCTTTCAGGCAAAGTGCCAAGATTGGTAAACGCATGCGGGGGTATATAGTCGCGGTTTCAGGTGCCCTTCCCTCCTCTAACGCCCGCGTTTCATCCCCACCTCCACTCCTGGAACTTACCCGTGGGATTCCTCGTTGTAGTGGGGGTTAAATAACAATGGTGGGAGAACTGAAGCTGCGCAGAACGCAGCCAGACGTGCGTCGCTGTTTGTGCCTCTGCGCAGCTCTTACATACATATACTTGACAGCCTCCTATGTACTACATATGTATTATACTTATTATTTTAATCATGATTTACGGCTGCAGCGTTGCCGCTTCTCGTCGCAGGCACGCCCACTTCGACTCTTTTTTCACTTTTCAGTCGTACATACGAATACATAGATATATGCGGAGAAAAGCAACGTCGCTTGATCGATACTTAAAGAAACATATAATAACAAAAAAAAAAAGCGTACACAATGTGTTTATTATTATTATATAAGTACGATAATCGTATATTTTTACAAATAGGCAGATTATACTTTGTTAATGTACAAAATAGGAAATCTTTGTTTCTTATGTGGTATATGGAATTAAAGCAATTGAAATAAAAAAATATACTAATTATATACGACGAAAGTATGGAACCTTTTATTTTATTTTTTTTTTTCATCGAAGCAGTGTTTTATTGCAGGATTATAGCCAAAATAGTAAATCCTTGTGACCATGCGACGTTGCCATTGCAAAATGGCTGACGCGGCCTTGATTGGCCCGATTTCTTCCGTAGCATACGCTGGGCCAGTCGTTTTGGCAACACTGGAAGGTCGTAGCGATCTATTTATAGTAGCCTTCTATTGCTGCTGTTGCTATGCCAAGCGATGGCACAGTCCGTAGGGAGGGGAGACATTGGAAATGGAGGGGGAAGAGATTACTAAAGAACAATATGGCGTTGAACCGGATGTGCCCTCTACCAATCTATCCATTCTCTTTGCCATAACTGCATTGTCTTTCTCTGTCTTTTCAACGTTCGCCATTTTTCTCCTACAATCACCTTTTTTCTTTCCAATAACGATGTATTTCTTATTACGTTTTGTTCAATTATGAAATCACAAGAGCAAACATTGCGTAACACAACGAAATATCGTGCACTTAACCACGTTTGCGTAAAATATGCTTGTCTCAATCGCGATAAGACGAATGGCACGAAGGTCGTAACGCTTTATATGTTTTATGGCAGAAGAATGAAAAAGATTGGGAAAAAA
>SMSQ01012732.1:18227-28449 GCA_019453375.1 Ctenoplectra terminalis | reverse complement strand
TCATTGAAAATATGAAGATGCTTTGGCAAAATTTTAATTAACCTCCATCGAGATAGGAAAATGATTAAATAAATAAATTTATTTTCCAACCATCGTTCTAATTTTTATATTAAAGTGAATCGAATTTAATTTAAAATTGTAACATGAAATATATTTATCGATGTTAAAAACGTAGCTTTAATTTTATATAGCTTATTAAATATTATTATTACATTAATATTTGTGCGTATATTCGTTTTCTAAAAATTTCGTTTCGATCAGTAACTATCGTGGAGTAACTCGATGAGTAACTACATATCGTGGACCGAATTCTCGGGAAAATTAGGACAAAGACAGAGAACGTTTAATGCAGGATTAATTATCCGAGCAAACGGTTTATCGTACAAATCAGTTACTTAACAGAAAATTTGAGTTCGAACACACGTTTATTAGGTTAATGCAATTTTGATGTTTCGTACGTAATTGTTCATAGAGCTATGCGGGTATTGTGGCTAAATACGGTATTATTCTGTCAAAATGGATACATTCCCCAAATCATGAATATGAATTGAATGCCTCTAAAGCAACCGCGTGTGTGGATAAAACAGTGTGAATTTCAATGCTATTTCCTTTTTAAAACAATTAATCCTTTATGTTTATATATTTATATTAATCCTTTATATTTACATAATTAATCCTCGCTTCGCACCGCGACTTACAAGGAAACATACCGAACTGTCCGTCTCCGATTTTGATGAAACTTGGTGGATACATTAAGCAGGTGAAAATAAGAGACGCGTATTTTTTTATAGCTGCCCAATCGCAAGTTTAGGGTGGTGAAACGACCGCTTGAAGTTTCAGCAGAAAAATGCTATCTCGAAAACTACCATAGATATAAAAAATACTTTAGCGTATTATATGAAAATAATAACTCGGATTCGCACGGTTTTAGTATTATAACAAAATTTACAAAATATTATATGATATTATATGATATTATATATCAATGGATTCAGAGAAAAATTTTTGATCTTTTCTGTCATTATGTAAATTTTTCTATCTCTTAAAATAATGTAACAATAAATTTTTTTGGTACAAATTACTTTTCACAAAATCTGTGACCACTATTTGTTTTACTTTAAGAAACCAGGAAACTTTTCTCTAAGAAGTTTTCTTATATCTATGATAGTTTTCCAGATAGCATTTTTCTGTTGAAACTTCAAGGTGTCATTTCACTCTCTAAATTTGCAATTGGGCAGCCATAAAAAATACGTGTCCTTTATTTTCACCTGCTTAATGTATCCACCAAGTTTCATTAACCCTTTCTAAATCGTCGTAGAAGTCGGTGTCCCCGTAGCGCGGACATTTTTAAATAGTCGTAGAAGTGAATGACCCCGCAGCGGGAATTTTCGAAAATCGCAAAAATGACAAAACACTATCGTCCCCTATGCCAATTCATATTCAAATGTTTCGGTCGATTTGCGAGATAACAATGCATAATTGTTTAGAGAAATTTACAGGCACTCGGTATCGAACGAGCTTCCGAGAAACATTGAGATCGCTAAAAAGCTAGTTATTGTGTACATCACACACCTTATTTTACAAAAGTATCAGTTTTATCAATAATAAAATTTGTGTTAAAAATTTTAAAAATTCAGTGTAATTCGGAAAAATGAAAGGGTTTAGAAATGATTGGCAAGATAATGAGAGTAGCGACGATGGGTTGGAACTTGAAGCATGTAATGAAAGTATGAGAAATTTAACGTACGATTCTTACGTATGATAAGTAGTATTAAATATAACAAATCAGTTTCAACAAATTCTGTGTGTTTCAATATCCATATACTGACTTTAAATCCCGTAAAAGTAATTGCGAAACGATAGATTTGCTCCGACCTACTGATACTCCCAAAAGCGAAATCTGCGGATCGCGAAGCGTTAAAATCGGAGGCGGACAGTTCGATATGTTTCCTTGTTAGAATATCGTACAGTCGCATCTCCTGAAACCGGCCACTTTTCCACCGATCCAATATTTTAAGTGGCGCGCTAAGCTCAATCACCTTCTATACATTTCTATTTTTTAACCGACCAGCTCGACGAATCTTTCACCGTCGGTTCTCCCGGGATTAAACATTATACACCGCTCCATCGTTCTTCCCGTGAAACATCAGCAAACATATCTATCCTCCATCAATCACCAATCGGAAGCCATCTTCAACCAGCGCGTCTCAATATAGATACTTACATATTTACTACAAAATTCTTAAGACGCTTCGTCATTGTTGGGATCCTCTTCAATCACGTCATCGATGGTTCGTTTCATCCAAGTCGGAAAACACGGAAACTAGTTCGTCCGCCCGTTTCCCCATTGTACCAGGAGAGCCTCCTGTTTGAACGTCGAAACGAAACGCCTACCCTATCTCTCTCCCTCTCCTCCCTCTTTCTATTTCTCTCCGGCTTTAATTAATGCAAGTTCGCACATCGCAGCCATATCCGCGTTTGAAGATGCGTTCTCGCGCTACCTACGGAACTTCCACTTCCACGCAAGACACGTTCCAGTTTACATTTCAACATACTTTGAAAGTACCGCCATTACAGTTTCCCAGCATGCTCTCGCGCTGAGGAAGGCCGAAAGGGATGGATCCGTCGTTCCTCTGTTTTCCTGCCTTTCTCTCTCTCTCTCTCTCTCTCTCTCGACCAACTACGATGCAACTTTTTGCCGATGCACGAACATTATTCGACGCCGTGGAAACGCTACTTTCTTCTCCGTCTACGCCTGTTTCTCGTTCCTCGTCCCCCGTTTAATGTCCCGCGGATGTAACGGGCGGCCTTCAACAGCCGCTTGTTTACTCTGCGTGCGGGTTGTGCCAAGTAATTTGGAAGTCTCGGGTGGGTAGAGCCGTTTCGCGAGATGCATTCGTTTCAATTTCCTGAGCGAAGGCGTATCGAGGAGCTTCTTAACGTCGACTACCATCGCGTTCGAACGCTTCGCGCGAGAGGATGCTTGTGTTTACGGAGTGATCCAATGATTGTTAGTAGACTATGGCTTTTTATGCAAATTCATATCTTTAAGAACGTGATTGAGAAAATGGGAGCTGGGTTGGCAGTTGTTTTAAAGTTGAAATGTTAAAATGGTACATTTGTACGAGTGTGTTACTGTGGGAGTTAGGATCATTTCGAGATTAGAGTACTGCAATGTTTGGGATGAGTAAAATATTATATTTTGTCGATAAGGGAATTAGATGGAGATATGCAGACTAAAATTGATTTGTTAGGTTTTGTTTTGGAGGTAACAGTCTTTATAGCGAGCCTAAGGAAAGGAGAAAAGAAAGGGAGAAATTATTGTTTGATAAAAGGGAGTAGATTTTCAATGAAGCTATTTTTGTAAATTTTTTAATAGTGATGATATTGATACAAGAAGACGATAACTGTTTGTGAATATTACTATTTAATAATAGAGAATATATTTTCAATGAAGCTATTTTTGTAAGTTTTTTTAAATAGCAATGATATTGATAGAAGAAGACGATAACTATTTATGAATATTACTATTCAATAATAGCGAATATATTTTCAATCAAGCTATTTTTGTAAATTTTTTTAAATTGCAATGATATTGAAACAAGAAGACGATAACTGTTTGTGAATATTATTATTTAATAATAGCAGATATATTTTAAATTAAGATATTTTTATAAATTTTTTAAACAGTGATAATATTGATATAAGAAGGCAATAGCTAATTATGAATCAAGCTAATAATTCGTGGGAGGGTATTTTTGAATTGTTGGGAAATATTTGGAAGAAATAATATAATTATTAATTGAAAACTAGACATACAAAAGGCTAATATGCGCGAAAAATAAAAATAAAAAAAAAATAATTTTGTGGTTACCAAAATGTTATTTGTTAATAAAATATATCAGAACTTGTTATTTACGTGTACCACGCTGTTTCATATAATTTTACAATAGTTTTATTTAAATATCTTAAGGTAATATTAAACAAGAAAAAATATATTTATAGCCTTTTTTATATCTAATTTTCAATTAGTTTTTATTTTGCTTGGAAAATGAAATTAACAGGGTAACACATTTTCCTAGTAAGGATGATGATAATTATTATTCATTTAGGAATTAAAAATTTGTTTCAGTCGCAATTTCATAGAAACCTGTATAAATGTAGCAGAATTTCATACTGTCGCATAATCCATTGCTTTGTCTGATGTTTATTAATTAATATATTGGAATATATCGGCTTGCAGATGCAAACAGTTATGGTTGACGTTAAATCCCTTGTCAATTTCATGGAATATAGTCGTTCAGTTACTGTATCGAATATTTGCTTTATACAAACAATCGAAATACCATACTTAGTGCTATTGGATTAGTGTATTCAATAATAATAACATGAATCGTATCAAGCGCGTCAAACTTGATTCCAGACTTATGAGAATTCAAATAAATCTCCTATAGGAAACCACTTTATAGAGAATATCATGTAGTGATAATGATACAGCCAAAATTATATCCTGCCATATGGGACCGTGTTACTAAGAATATTTCCCTAATGTCGAACACTCTGCTCAAAATGTCTTCCTAATACGCGATTATTCATCTGAAAATATCTTCCTAATACGAAATCATTCTATTAACAATATCTGTCTAATACAGGACCATACTACTGAAAAGGCTTTTCTAATACGGAAACGTATTACTAAAAATATTTTCCTAATACCAAATTGTTCTACTGAAAATCTCTTCCTAATATGGGCTCATTATATTGAAATCGTCTGTCTAATACAGGACTATACTACTGAAAATTCCTTCCTACTACGGGACTGCGCTACCGAAAATGGCTAGCTAATACGGGACTATTCTATTGATAATGTCAGTCTAATACAGAACTATACTACGTAAAAGACTTTTCTAATACGGAAAACTGTATTACTCAAAATATTTTCCTAATACCAAACTGGTCTACTGAAAATGTCTTCCTAATATAGGCTCATTATATTGATAAACCTGTCTAATACAGGACTATACTACTGAAAAGCCTTTTCTAATACGAAACCGTATTACTAGAAATATTTCCTTAACCCATTGACTACTGTGGCCGCCTAAAGGCGCTTAGAAATTTTGCGCTTGTGACACTGTGGGCGCCTAAAGGCGCTCGACGCAGTTTGGCTTTCTGATGCGGAGGACGCCTATAGGCGCCCTGAAAATTTAAGCTTAACGTTAATATTAAATTTTTAATATGTATAGTAACGATTCGGTGCAGAATACAAATAAATAAATAATATTGTCCCAATGTAGTGAAACTCAGTTTTTCGATTATTGAAATATATTTTCCCAAAAATGTACCCCTAACAAAAAATTTCTCAGTTCTCGAAGTACGTCGTAACTGAATTCCTACCGTATGGTACGGCCGGTGCGTCTCAAAATCTACCGTAGTCAAAGGGTTAATACCGCACTGTTCTATTGAAAATGTTTTCCTAATACGAACTCATTATATTGATAACGTTTGTATGATACAGGGCTATACTACTGAAAATATCTTCATAGTACGGAACTATATTACCGATAATGGCTAGCTAATACGGGATCATTCTATTGTTAACGTCTGTCTAATACAGGACCATACTACTTAAAAGGCTTCTCTAATACGGAACCGTATTACTCAAAATATTTTCCTAATACCAAACTGTTCTACTGAAAATCTCTTCCTAATATGGGCTCATTATATTGATAAGTTTGTCTAATACAGGACTATACTACTGAAAATTCCTTCCTACTACGGGACTGTACTATTGATAATGGCTAGGTAATACGGAATCGACCTACTGAAACTGTTTCCCTAATACTGAACCGTTCTACTGAAAATGTCTTCCTAGTACGCGATCATTCTATTGAAAATGGTTTTCTAATACGGGCGCATTCTATCGATATTGTCTCTCTAACACAGGATTGCACTGCTGAAAATTCCTTCCCAATACGAGACTCTACTACTGATAATGGCTAGCTACTACCGGATCGCTCTACTGAAAATATTCTAACATGGTGTTTTAATACCGTCAACGAGAACTTTTTATTAATATCAAGCCGTGTCATTTCCTATAACAACTATAGATCAAATTTTGGAATATCGATAGCTCCCAGTGTCTTATACAATCAAACGATCGAGAAAATGTCGATCACAACAGTCTTCTCCGCCAAACTTTTAAAGCGTTAATAAAATACAACAATACCTGTTAAAAAAAAAATGCCACAGGAAGCACATCGTAAATACTTTTGGGAACGATCAAAAACTCTCGATCCGGTAAGTCAAATACGAAACGCGGGGGCGGCAACGGCCTGATGCATCGATCCACGACGGTACTACGCCGGGAATCGCGATAGCGGACGAGTGGCTGACATCCTTGCGTGACCGCGACGGTTTGACTTACGAATCAGTGGCTCGTCAGCACGGCCGACAAGATAGTGACAGCCGATTATGGTTTGCCAAGTTTATAAGCTGCCCGGTAACTAGCGTTGAGGCATAGTGGAGCGCACGCTGGGGCCCTTGCCAGTTTAACGAGCGCCTCGAACTTTCGCGAAACCTCTCGTGACACAAAGCGGCTGCTTCACCGCGAAATTCTCCGGCAAACGAGCACGCGGCCACCGACGGGACTGCCTTCTCTGCTGCGTGGTCGACGAATGACAGACCGATTCGACGTTTAATTCGTAGACGATCTGATAACGATTCCGAGTTTCGGAAGTTCGTTTCCAAGGGTGTATCGAAATATGTATCAGGTTGTTGCATATGAAATGTCTAGTTTTACGTCATTATGTAATTGAAAGGGTTAACATATAATATATAATATATAATGTATAATATAGGAGTATATCATATAATAATATATAATGTATAATGTATAATATAGGAGTATATTATATAAAAATATATAATAAAAAGTTAATATATAATATTAACCCTTTACACTCGAAGACTTTTTTAAATTTCAAAGGGCTGTTGCGAAAACTTAATGTGTTCTTTTGGAAAGAAAAGAAGAAAATTATAAATGTTTACGATTTCTTATTCATTTGGTCGATTTACTTTTATTTTAAGATAAAAGAAGTGCTTGAAACGATGAAAATATAGAATCTAATTAAAAATATAATCTCTGAAGAAAATTATGCGTGTCGCCATGGCGGCGCCAGCCGAGTGCAAAGGGTTAAATGGCATTGAGGCGGAGGACAAATTCGGGAGTGATTGGTTGTCCGCCTTCATTCAGAATACTTCGTATTTATTAAGCGTGAACTTTTGCGATATTCGCAGAACTGCTTTCGTCGAGCTTTGGTTTATGACTGAAGTTTCATATAACATTCATTCACAGAGGCGTTTTCCAAAGATCATTCTTTCTTCTTTCATACCGATCTGTCCTCGTTCTAAGCCAAATATTTGTTGATGCGATAATAAGATGTATATATATAATAATCTAAGTTCTTGTTGAATAAAATTCGAACTCTTTCTGGATTTAACCTATATTTCTTTTTTCTTTTTTTTTTGCCAATTATAGCGCTGGATGTACTGAAAAGTTTTTTAAAAAATACCATTCATGGTGTGATGAGATATATGTATATATTTTTATATAATTTGTTCCAGAGTTTAGATTTCGAGAATTTTCGAAACTTTCCTGAATTTCGAGAGGTTTCGACGTTTCAACAAATCCATCCCTAATTATTCCTAAACGATCTATTATATTTTAAACTCTGTACGAGTACAAAAATAAAATAGTTTATTCGTTGCGCTAAGTCTCTAAATGTGTTTAATGTGTTTTATTTGTGTTTAATTTGCTTCGAAATATTTTATACATTTTATATAATTCAACTTTTGTGCTAAACGGTTAATACCCGTAAATAAGTTGAAATAAAAAATAAAAAATATATTCGTCACTATCGTTAATAAATATATTACTTAGAAACACTTCTGTACTCATTATCTTTTACTTTATCAAGTTTCACTTCGCGTTTCACTTCGCTCCATTTACAATCTGGAATTATTAAGTCCGCCAAAAAATTCGCGCGGATTTTAACGTGTAAATAATAAGAGACTTTTTTATTCTAAAAGAAAATTTTATTCAATAATGTATCGTTATACACGAAGCATGGTATAGTTTTTGAGATNTTTTTTTTTTGCCAATTATAGCGCTGGATGTACTGAAAAGTTTTTTAAAAAATACCATTCATGGTGTGATGAGATATATGTATATATTTTTATATAATTTGTTCCAGAGTTTAGATTTCGAGAATTTTCGAAACTTTCCTGAATTTCGAGAGGTTTCGACGTTTCAACAAATCCATCCCTAATTATTCCTAAACGATCTATTATATTTTAAACTCTGTACGAGTACAAAAATAAAATAGTTTATTCGTTGCGCTAAGTCTCTAAATGTGTCTAATGTGTTTTATTTGTGTTTAATTTGCTTCGAAATATTTTATACATTTTATATAATTCAACTTTTGTGCTAAACGGTTAATACCCGTAAATAAGTTGAAATAAAAAATAAAAAATATATTCGTCACTATCGTTAATAAATATATTACTTAGAAACACTTCTGTACTCATTATCTTTTACTTTATCAAGTTTCACTTCGCGTTTCACTTCGCTCCATTTACAATCTGGAATTATTAAGTCCGCCAAAAAATTCGCGCGGATTTTAACGTGTAAATAATAAGAGACTTTTTTATTCTAAAAGAAAATTTTATTCAATAATGTATCGTTATACACGAAGCATGGTATAGTTTTTGAGATAAGTTTTCAAAGAGTAAAAAAAAAAATATGGAATCAATAGAGAACTTAAAATTCGAAGAAGCTTTTGTTGCGAAAGTTCGTACGGAATTTAAAGTGCGAACAAAAATCGATTTCTTTCACCATAAAAGGAAACATATTTATTCAATAATACATCGTCCGTTTGAACAGCTAAGTCACCTCTTGTTTCCGAGATTTCAACTGAATTTAGTCGCACCTCAAAGCGATGGGAGACAATCATCGCTAAAAACCGCGCCAACTTATTGAACCTAATAATAAACCCAGCGTGTAACGCGACAGTGCCTCAACCCATAATTTCTCAATGGTCGCCCTAATATTATCCCCGCTGTTTGGCTACTCACGCTAATTAACAATAACTTCGTTTACACCCTATCATTACACCAGTCCACGTTAATTGATTAAAGCACAACAGCTATAAAATCAACAAGCACCGCCTGTTAAAACCACAATTGCACCGTTCAACTTTCCCTTTGGAAAACCGTGGCGTACAACACAAAAATCACATAACAGCCATCCTTTTGCTCGCGATTCCGCAAAAGAGAAACAAGACAGGCTGCTGTAAATCAAGTTCCAGTTGATTTATCCAATTCGCCGAAGTTAACTTTTACAAAGGGAAAACCGGCTGCTATTTTCCACCGCCAGAATCAACTTTCGCGAAGGTATCCACCGGTTCCACCTATCGATTCGAAAGGGAGGAAAACAAACGAAATGGAACAGAATCGTTCAAACAGAAGGCACTTGGGTGATATTCCGCACATGTGGCTGCTCGTTCAACTAATTTTTTTTTTTCTTTTTTTTTTTTTCCTTCTTTTTATAATCCCGTTTGAATCTTGCCAACGATCGTTTCGCAAACTGCGAACAGGCGCCTCGGGCCGAGCAGTCTAGTGAACTTTGCTGCCTGGCCGCAGGGGAATCGGTTGGAATCGTGTGTTCGTGATACCGGATAGATGTCGAGCAGCGTGTGTTGTGCGTGTAAAGGGAGATAGTACAACGATTGTACGCGTATCCCGAAACTTGGACGAGATAATGTTATCGTATACGATCGATCGTTCGATCTGATCATCGGCCACGAATTACGCGGAATTATAGTCCGCGGCACGGCGATCGACCGTGCGACGGAACGATCGAACAGGGCCGGTGAAACTCATCGAGAATGTGGCTCGTACAGCTTTCTGCGCAAATAAATAATTCATTTTCGTCTGGCCGTTCTCACGGCCGTTTAGACGGTAATCGTGAACGATAAATTAGAGGGGGTTGATCGGTGACAGGAGAAGCGTTTCGTTGCGTTTGTTGTGGAGGAATGGATCGTGTGTTGGAGTTGGGGGTTGACCCATTCGCTGCCAAGGACGAGTATACTCGTCTTTGGCAGGGTGTCATGCATTGCAAGCATAATCATTTGCAAGAAGTAGTATTTTTTCAAGTTTTTTACAT
>SMSQ01012721.1:19478-30391 GCA_019453375.1 Ctenoplectra terminalis | reverse complement strand
TTAATGATCTCATACTTCACGCTGGAAATATCGCGACATTGCACGGTGCGGCACTTACACTACCGTCCATAAGTATTTGACCACTTGGTGGAATCGGATCAAAAAAGTTTATATCGATGTTGTAATCAAAAAAATGTTGTAATATCTCTAATACGGGACGTTCGGTAACAAGAAAATTGAAAAAAATTTGAAACTTTGCTGGTTTGTAGAGGACCTCGAACTATGTATCGCGCTATTTTTTTAATCCGCTGATATTCGGTTTTTCAGGGTGAAAACAGCCCCTAAAGTTTCCGGTGTGATTTCCTATTTTCCTACATATCTTGAAAACTATAGGATTCCTAACAAATTCCTAACAAGGGACGTTCGGTAAGCCAAAAATTCAAAAAAAATTTGGAACTTTGTTGGTTTGTAGAGCTATTCTTTTTATCCGCTAATATTCGGTTTTTCAGGGTGAAACTAGCACTTAAAGTTCCCGGTGTACTTTCCTATTTTCCTATATATCTTGAAAACTATAACAGATATCAACAAATCTTTAGATCGAGAATTTAATGGTTTCCTATGCCCTAAAAAACTGTGTAATAAAATTGTTAAACATTTATTGTTTAAACAAAAACGAAACCCCCACCACCCTTATTTTTGAAAATTTTCATTTTCTTGTCCGGTCAAAAAATGTGCAAAATTTTATTGGGAATCATTCCGAACCACTTGGAAATCCAGTAAATTTTTGTTATGGAAAAGAAGATTCCTATGCTACGTCTCACTGTGCAGTGTATGGAAAATCCACTCTGTTGCGAAGTGCCTGGTGTAAAAAGTATCTCTGTTTCGAACACTTTTTTTAATAGCACCCTTTATATAATACATATGAACCATGAAAGATGAATTGTAAATACGTGTGCATATGTGACTGTTATTATATGTACTTTCATTGTACAGTGTAGGGAAATAGGAAAGCACACCGGAAACTTTAAGGGCTGTTTTCACCTTGAAAAACTGAATATCAACGAATAAAAAAAATAGCGTGATACTTAGTTGGAGATCCTCTATAAACCAGCAAAGTTTCAAATCTTTTTGAATTTTTGGCTTACCAAACGTCCCTCGTAAGTAGAATGAATATAATACGATTGGCATAGAAGCATCATCTTCATATGAGTGTAAGGAAGAAATACTGTGGTAAAAATTACATTGAAATGCCTTATTTGAAATACATTTTGTATATTTTGGATAAACTGAGTGTGGTTAAATACTTATGGACGGTAGTAATTTTTGATAAAAATAATAATTCATGTATTTGTACTAAAAATGATTTTAATTGAGGTTTAATATATTATTTAATACATAAACATAGTAAATTATAATGAAAATTATAGGGACATTTATAAGATTTGAACAAAATACTAATTGCAAGTGAAACAGACTCTCAAAAAAATCTTAAAATGACAGTATAATTTAAGGTACTGTACGAGGTAAAAAGTGAGTAATAGATTCACCTTATAACGATAACCTAACCTTTTCTCAATTACAAAATTTTTATTTTAGTTTCAGCTACGTGAAGCATTCGTACATAATAATGAATTATGAATAAACTGGGAATTTTTATGCATTCATGGAAGTAGTAATAAGAATAAAAATAAAATATATAAATAAACCCAAAATATAATACCGCTTAATAAAGTTGAATGAATTTAGCGAATAAAGCAAATGTCTATCGAAGTAGCTTCTATTTTTTAAATTATACTGATAAAAATACGAATCTGCATAAAAATCCACCGTTTAATTACGAGATCCGTTTTGTTTAATCTTCATTTTTCAATTCAATATAGATACAAAGAATGGTAATTATTAATCATTTTTCACGAAACGTATTTCCTTGTATTAAAATTCAATAGGAATTTATGAAAGTCGCTAATATAAAAATATAAAAATTTATCCAGCTTATTAACTCCTTTTGAAAATAGCTTATTAGGTATGAATCAGTTAGAATAAAACGTAGAACGCGATTCAGAGCCGCAAAGGCTTAAAGAAGCACTAATTTAGAAGCAGTAATTTAGCTAATAAGTATTTCTCAGACAAATTCTATTCGAGCACAAAAATTAATTCAATTAGAATGAAAAATTGCATCGAAAGCTGTGGGAATTGAGGCGAAAACTTACGAAAAGCTGATAATCGAAAAAGCAAATTTTACAGGAATTTCCATTTACATTTCCAACAATGCCAATGCCTTGTTGAATTTCAATATCCCGGTTGGAAGAGTCTCGAAATATTGCTTCGAAAGCGGTTGCAAGTCATTTCACTGGTTACTTTTAATTACACGCGATGAACCCTCTGAACGAATGCAACATTAAATCGACGAAATTTCATTAGCATCGAATTTCAGCTGAGCGATATTAAGCTGTACGAGGACAGACGTACAATCGGTCAATCCATGGGGTTAATGAAGTTAAATGCTGAGCGAACCGTTATTATTATAGTGTATCAGATACCCGATGCTGATACGAAGAAACTTCGATAACTCCAATCTCGATAATTCGAAATGTACAAGACGTAAATTTTCTTCATTCCCTTCCGCTGCGCTGCAAAAAGCTTTGCAATTCTAAAAACTTTTGGTAACTCGAATTATTTGTCGCGTGTTCAACATGTGTTTTATTAGGTCATCTCATAAATATTGTCGCTCTTTGACGCTAATTTTCACTGTAAGATATTAATATTTGCATTCATTTTTAGTCATGACAATTGTTTTCTATAATTTTTTCTTATCTATTAGGTTGTTTCTGGATTCCTTCAAAAAATTTGAGATGTTTTTACTTAAAAATCTTCTTCGACGCTTATTTTAAGTTCCCATTATTGTGGAATTTTTGTTGTCGATTAAAAAATGTTGTAATAATTGGAATAAGTATTAATTGGCTGTGGCGAATGTGGTATGAGTTTTCAATTGTAATTTTCAGTTTTTTAAACGCTGTATCACATATAGTAAAGACGACGTTAGAAACAATTAAAAACATCCAACATTTTTTTGAAAAATAAAGAATCAGATTACTTAACAGATGGGAAAAGATCATGAAAAGTAATGGTCGATATATGGATGATTGAAAATAAATGTGTCTTAATATTTCGTAATAAAAAGTAGTATTGAGGAACCACATTATTCATGGGATGACCTAATATGAGATAACCAGGCGCAAAATTGGGGCTCCCTCTAAACATTAAATCTAAAAAAAAAAAGGAACTTAAATATTGAATTATGAATTTTATTTAATCAAATATATTACATAGGAATTAAGAAGAATTCATAAACGATTAAATATTATGAAACTAAATTATGTTTCTCTAAATTTCCACTATACGAAAAAAAAAAAAAATATGAAAAATTTCGAGGCCCCGGCCGCGCGCACATTTAGTCTACAACTGGAATTCAGAAGAACTCTGACCTCTACGAGTCCAAGTTTACTTTTACATGTCAAGTACAGTTCTGTTGTCTCTCATTCCTTTCTTTGGATAATATGTAACAAAATGAATGCTAAACGCAAGCTGATAACGTTAACATTGAATGAAAAGATAAAAGTAATTGCAGCGAAGAAAGAAAAAAAGATATTGCTAGTGAATTTGAGACTCCTATTAGCATTCTATCGACAGTCTTAAAAAGTGAGAAAGAAATGATTTAGAACAGGGATGAGCAACCCGCGGCCCGCCACTGAGATTTTATTTTTTCAAATCGTGATATTGGAACTTAATTGTTATATAGAAAAAAAACAATTAAAAAATTATTAAAAAATATGTTTTGTATAGTTTTCAACTGTAAGCAACATTCATACAGAGATTGAATATTCTTAAAATTTCTGTTTTGCATAAATCTATGAACCGAAGCCTCTCCAGCCACTCACTCGTATCTTTTTCAAAGCGTCGCATTAGAGCTCAATTTTTGCATAAAAGAAACAGTTAAAAAATTAATGAAAAATATGTTTTGTATACTCCTAGACTAGACGAATATTATATAAAAAGCTTCGCATGATTATATCTTTCATTCAGAAAATAAAAAATTCATGAATATTCCAATGGATTAGCAGACTACCCCCTTAACCCCTTGCCTTACGATTTAAGTTCCAATTGCGCGTGCCATGAACAACATTAACACTACAACTACCGGCGATTAAAGTAAACTTTGTAAAAAATTTGTATCAAGTTTAAAAAAAGTAGACTTTGTATCAAAGAAATAAGAATAATAGGTATCTGAAAAAGTATCTATAATAAGCGTAACGATTTTTTACACATATTTTTTACAAAAAGTCATAGAAAATCCCCCAAAATACATCGCTGTAAATTTATAAAACTTCNCTTGTCTCGTTGAATGGAGTATAGGTCTTAAGTTTTCGGTCGTTTTAATACGATGGGACCTCGTTTCCAATTGGTTCGGCCTTTAGCCGGAAAATAATATAAAAAGAGCCGAGGAAACATAGTTTTGAGCAAAGTTAGAAATAGAGTTATAGAGTTTAAGTCAACCACTGTAAAAGCACTTCAATATACATAGACCACTATTGCTACAATGTTCTTTTGGAAGGCATTTTTAACCCTTTAACTGCGGGTGTGGTTTATAAACCACGTACTAAAATTATAGCCAGAGGCGGTTGTGGTATATAAACGTGTTAATTTTTGCTAATATCAAATAACGGTTGTGGCTTATATACCACTAAAATAAAAATAAAATAAATACAGTAAAAAAAGTCTTTTAAAATAGAATATCACTTCGGTAATGTAAAATCAGAATTTTTCTTTTTTTTTTGCGTTTAGAGCGGTCGGCTGTGCTAAAAGTACCCGCACGTAAAGGGTTAAGAGTACCTTTCTAATATTTTTCAAGAAAATATATCTGCACGTCCTAATGCGGTCAAGAAAATTAGTGTTTGTCGCGTGTAGCCCGAACGACGTACCACGTCTCTTACACGATATTGTGAGCGAAGGGGTTAACACTAGAATTACCGTACCAGTAAAAATGACTGGTTCGTGATTTCTCGTAGAAATTTTATAAATTCACAGTAGCACATTTTTAGGGATTTTCTATAATTTTTTAAACAAAATGTGCACGAGGAATTATTACCCGTAATAGAAGTAATTTTTCAAATACTTATTATTTTGATTTCTTTGGTAGAAACAAGTCTATTTTAACGCTAGATTTACGGGCATCGATTGGATCATTCTGATGGGTACACTAAAATACAGATTTTTCGTAATATCATTAATTCACTTTACTTTAAATCAATAAATTTCTATCAAGAAAGATTTATTTAGCACGTTTTACGTGTAGAAATTTCATTTTGGGTTTACATTTTCCTTGTTAAACTCAAACACGAGATCTGAACTGCGTCAAATTGACGGGTTCCGTAAATCTATTGTTAATCGCAGGTAGTTCCAGCGTTAAAGAACAATTCATATTCATTCGATCGCACACATTTCAAAAATGTGTCAGTCATTAAACACATTCTCCATGGCAATTATCCGAATCGGAATTCGCGATCAAGGAAAATGCAACGGCCGAGCCGTGACACTGGCGTGTCATCGAGACCGCGTCCCGCGTGTCTCTTTAATGCATAAATTATTACTCGAAATCAGATTTATCAGATCAGCAGGGAGTAGTAGCATTATGAACCGTAACATATTGCACAAGTGACGGCAGACCGGTAGGGAAGCCTGCCGCTCTATATAAAGTGAAAGCAAATAAACGTAAATCGCTCGTGTTTGGGGTTGATATATGGGCTAACGTTGTGACGTGTAGCACTGTGTACAGAATCTTCCGCGGAATTACGGATTTAACGTTCTGCTTCCTCGTTAACATGCCGTGTCGTAATCCCACCAGAATACAACCGTTAGCTGTAATGTCGATCGAACAGCAGACGTGTTTAGCTTTCCGATGTTTAAGGTGTCAGCGTCGTAAGACGACTGTAGTCGGGACGGTCAGAATTAACACTTTACCAACCAGGAGCCTATTAATCGTCTTTTTGCAACCAACGCTCATCGACCGGGAGCCTATTGATCAGCTTTTTAGAGCCAACGTTTATCTGCCGCTTGCTGCTTAATACTAACGTTATGGAAATAAGATATTAATTAATATATTAAATATTAAAAAATAATTGGTAAACTGCATTAACCCTATGCGGACGCGTGTCGGATATATCCGGCGCTCGTATCGAAAGGGTTAACTTTAAATTTAACATTTAACCCTTTGCGAACGGAGCCGCTTGACGGCCGAGCGTCGCTGTGGACGACAGGTATTGGAGCGCGCAGTGAAGGAAATATGCACGTCGCGCGTTTCCGTTATAAAAATAAAGCTTTATTTAAACAAGTTTTTTTTCATCGTTCAAAAGTCTCTAATTTCATTGAGAGACAACTTGACTTCTTAGGCTATTATACCCATGCGTATCTTATCGTTTACGACAACAGACGTATGCCAGCCGCAGCGTGAGAGTTGGGCGGATATATCCGACACGCGTCCGCAAAGGGTTAATGCAGTTTAACAATTATTTTTTAATATTTAATATATTAATTAATATCTTATTTCCATAACGTTAGTATTAAGCAGCAAGCGGCAGATGAACGTCGGCTGTAAAAAGCCAATTAAAAGGCTCTCGGTCATTAAAATTGTTAAAATTAATTATCCTACAATAAGAGACAGCGAACGATATACCCGGCATCCATCCGATGACCTGTGTGTACGAGCATCGAATATATCCGGCATCTATTTGATGATCCTAGCGTTACTTATATAATTAATAGAATTTTATAGGTTTGGTTAATCTGCTGTATTTCACGATATTTCACTATACTGAATCGAAAAAACTAGAATCGGAACGAGAATCCGGTCGAAACATCGAAAATCATGACTTTCAGCCTTGGATAAATTTTGGCAAATCGTATTTTCCGATATTTCCATATGAAAATTTTAATTTTTTTCGTTCCCCTTTCGTTGATTTGCCGTAATTCACGATATTTCACTATACTGAATCGAAAAAACTAGAATCGGAACGAGAATCCAGGCTTCTATAGGCCTGGTTACCCTTCGGTTACAAGTGTTAACCAGGTCCTGCAAATTTCGTCTTCCCGCTCTCTACTTTCTCTCGGTTTCCCTCGTTTTTCTAGCTTTCCTTTTCGCTTCTATTTCTTTCTATCAATATCTTTCTTCTCTCTCGATACTACTGTAAGGATGGTCGAAAGCGGGGATAGAGCAAAATACGGCAAAACAGAAAAGTCTGAAAAAGATTATTTTATTCCAAACCGTCTCCTACCGCGGGCTTAGCTAGACTGCCTTTTCTCTTTCTTCTTAGTACGTTTTCGGAAAAACCGGGCCCCACCACTAGAGCGGGCCATGTGCATATCTGCCCAGCCGATTTCCCAGACCCTTGGCGACCAAGCGTCTTACTCAGGCAGTATCATAAATTAACCCTCATGAAGGGCCTTGGTGCCGTAGGCGCTCTTACGACTTACACTACCCTTTTTAAAAGCCGGACATTTCGCTCTCGCGATCAGTCATTCACGCATCGCTGCCGATGCTTGCGATACGCCAGTGTAATTAAGAATAAGTTCTCATATTTGTGTAAAGTAAAATTGAGTGGTAACGAGTTCTCCACCTATCGGAATACCTTCCCCTCGCGCATCTTACGATCTATCTAATCTGTAGTTTAACCGTTTGAGTGCCACGTGTCTTTCCTGTTTTCCTGTCCAAAAATGCCAAGCGACGCTATAGCGCGTGTCTTATTCTCCGATTAAAAATGCAAGGAGCGCTTTTGCGCTGTTTTCTGCTCTTATACGGTAAGTTGTAATTTTTTGAATTCAGTGTGGTTCTGACATCTTTCTAAGCATAAGCACAGATATCAGCGTGTTTAAATAATATAAAAATATTATTTAGATATTTTGTAGCCGTAAAGTCGGTCATCGACAGAAACCGAGTTGTCGCGGTTTGCTCTTTTCGAGCGAAACAGAAGAAGCGCAAAATCGCTCCTTGGCACTGAAACGGTCAATTGTATCAACAATGATTCTACTCTTAATAGACGATAAAAGCGTAGTTGTTGTTAAACGATTGAAATTAGCCGCGTAACTCTGAAACGAAGCGCTTGATTTCCAATATATCAAGCCATAAAGGAGTTGGCGAATGATCGGGGCAATGGTTGTTTGCTTTTAGCGGCCGCTACGTCGATAGTTCCACTCGGAGAGATTTCCTCCGATGGGAGTTGAATGTTTTCGTGAAAAGAGAAGGAAATAACTAGAAAAGTCAGGCCGCGAATTTTTGCACAGAGTAATAGAAAGGAAATGGGGATCCTTTTCCTTGGGTGTTAGAACGATATCGGTTCGGAGTTAGGAAGGAAAACGTCAATGGCCACCAGTTTCTGTTTTATTTTCTACAGAAAGGACTTTCGGGTTCGTAAGCCAGGGGGAATAAATGGCACGCTTGGCTGAAACGAACTTAAAGATACAATTTCGTAACCAAATTATTTGTTTGTTTGCTTTTTATTACGAACGGAAATTTAATCCAAACAGAATGGAAATTCAATCCTTAATCACAGCAAAGCTGAATCCCTTTTCAATTTGACTATGACGTTTCGATGCTGACATACATTACTGTTCTTTATGCGGCTGTGAATTTTGAATACCTACGTTTGATTAAACGTGTGATCGGTTTGTTATCGGAGGATTTATTAAAATAATTCGTCAATACGAATGGAATACTATTACGAAAATGCGTACACATTATGTAAATGATTGATTTTTTCGTTTTTTTTCTTTTTTAATTTATAAATAAGAAGAATGATGAATAAAAGTAATTTTTGTATTATTATATTATTATACGATGATAGTATATATACAAATATCTTCTAAATTCACTCATACATTTTCTGTTAGATGACGTCGTCGAAAAAATACAAGAACTGGAATAAAGTTCTGTAAAGCGATTCATAAATGAATATTGTGGGAGATATGAATGCTTCCTTTATGTTTTTAAATTGCCTTAACACTTAATTGTCCGGCTGTTTTAGAGCAAAATTTAAAAATTAATGACCTACAAAATGATGTGTATTTTAGAAGCTGTACTTTTTGTAGGAAAATTAATGTATTTCTCGTAAAAGACATTATTTTTGAACAAAATTTTCAGCGAATGTGAAGAAACCATGAAACTTACAAAATGTATCGTATTTGTGAAAAAAAAATTAATTTCAATACATTAATTATTATACGAAATATAAACTTATTTTTAAGCTAATTTGTTATTTGAAAATTTTAGTAAAATCGAGTGAATCAAGTTTTTAATAATCTAATCTTGCACAGTATTAACAACAAATAAAGCGCATATTTACTATCGTTTTAAATGTATAACATTCCATTACATCTATTTACAATAAAAAAACAATTACGCTGCTTGCCATTTCAGTTTAGGTTCGTATTGTTTTTTATTTACATGAATGTCGAAAAATACATTAATGTGTCTACACTAAATACTAATGTGTTACACAAAAAAGTAAGTAACTTCTTAATTTTAGATGATAATTTTAGCTTTTGATATTAATTTTAAGCAGTTTTCATAACAGGAAGCACTTTTTTATATTTTCATATTAAATAAAAGTATCTATGAAATTAATCTTTTTCTCAGTATGTACAAATAAATGACGAACGCAGAGGTACACCAATTTTTACGTTTTGCGCTTTCCATTACCTGGTATTTAATCAAAGATAAATGAGATTTCATATTCAGTGTCTTTACTCTCTCTGTGTACAGTAAGGAGATGAGAAGTTGGCCGACTACCCACAACCTGAAAAGTCACAGGGGCAAGGGGAATCGTCCACCCGTGGCACTCGTAAAGAATAACAGTGACACCTAAATTCAGAAAGAGCATTATTGTAAAATCAGGTACAGCTTAATCCATTAGCTGCCACGATCCCCATTTGGGGATTTTGGTATTTTACGTTTACCACTCGGCGCGAAAAATATAATATTGGTTTAACTATAATTTCATTTGATAAATTTTTGAAAAATAATACAATATAATATGAAATAAATGAAAAGAATAATTGCCACATTCACGGCTAACCAAGATTCAAAATATATAATCTGCGATGGCTATAATTTCCTTGCTGTTTCTTTCTATGCGTTCACAGAAAGTAAATTATTTCAAGATTATTCAGGTTAATTAAAAATATGGTAACAATTTCGTGTTTGGTCTCATTTTAATCAGGAAAAACTCATCGATATGTTAATGAAATTGTCATAAGAAAGAAATGAAAAATAAAAAAGTTTCATCGCTGCATTAGTGTTGTCTCAGCGATACGAATACGATAGAGATTTCCAAAGAGAAGCCTTGCGATGTCATATTTCTCCCATGCTTGCTTCAGGGGTGAACCACCCAGTGGTGGGGATAACCCGCGAACACTTAGCGTGTAGATCCTTTCCAACATTTAGCGAGTCTTTACTGTAATTGGCAGACTAAACAATTTGAACACTGTAAGGATTTTAAGTGTGATCAGGTATGCTTGAGCGAGTGGTTGTTGAATGCGTGCGGTCGGGGTCGTCTTGCAACAGGATGGCGCCGGTGGTTGAACTCATTGAGTGGTAGTGCGAATGGATTTATAGTTGCGAGTGAGACTGAGCCGGGTATGTTTGGAAAGTGTGACCGTGGCCGAGTGTCTTGGGTGGGCGAAAGAATGTTGCGAAGAGTGTCTAGGGTATGTCTAGGGTATGTTTGGGACTTGGAAGTTGGACCGTGGGAATGAAGTATACCTGTGTTGGGTCCCAAGGATAGACAATGCTCGAGAGGGTCACTCAACCAGCCATCTGGTTGACACTTTGGAGTGGCCTTTCCTGCGTAGTCCTTGGGACCTTTAATTTATGACCACACAAGTGAAATTTCTTCCTACTCCTGACTTGGGGTTGGGGGTGTGCC
>SMSQ01012710.1:142115-169083 GCA_019453375.1 Ctenoplectra terminalis | reverse complement strand
GGGGGGGGGGCAACCGATATCGAGCCGTCCTGAACTGTCTCGCGCAGCAATCCTCCGAGCTTTGCACCGTCAGAGTGAGAGTTTCTCCAGAGGCGAAGGTTTCCGTTGCACTGGTTTCGTTGAGGCTTTATTACGCTTCGTTATGCGTTCGATTTGGTTGAACAAAAGGTCCCCTAACATGCATTTCTTATCGCAAATCTTACAATAAGGGAACAGCTTTTTCATTTAACTGTTTGCGGTTTTGAACGAGAGTACTGTTGATCCTAAAGATTTTTTAAGTTCTTTTCCAAGAAAAATGTTTTTTTAATTCAGCAAAATTTATCGAAATATTTGATGCAATTTATCGATCTATTTATTGTAACATTAATAATAATGATCGGTTGTACGTTTTATTCTATGTTTAAATTTCGGCGTAAAAATCAACAAATTTAAACGATCAGAGGGACGAAAAACACAGCTCATGAATTATCTATCTGGCCGGTGGAACCACGAGTTTCAAGTGAAATGGCTAACGGCATGAAAAAACATGCCGAAGAGACAAGCTGGAAATTTAAAAGGGATACGTTGGATCGGGTCGAAATGTACAAAATCAACATCGTCTCGTTTGTCGACAGTAGTTTTCGAGCTCATTGTCGGGCCAACCCTTTACTGCTTGGTGGTGTTAAAAACATTGTTTTTACCATTTCACTCGAAATCATCGTGCTCCTGTTGTAAATTCAATGGGAACGATTCAGATAAATACTGCTTGTAATTACAACATTTTTGGGACGCGGTGTTAATGTTTTTAGTAGCTCAATACAACGCTTTTTTTAATTCGTTGTTTCGAGATATAAATTTGATAATAGATCAATGTGTAATAAAATAATATAAAGTATTGATAGAATTACTATGAAATTAAATTAGCGTTGATACGTTCATTAAAATATTGAATAGAATACGATATTACAAATTCTCAAAAATTAAAATTTAAGAAAAGCGCTCTATATTTTTCTAAAGTATATTTCTAAAAATTACGGACAAATATTAAAGAAAACAAATAAAAAGAATATTAGTTGATTTATCAAATTTTATAAAAATTTTATATTTTTCTCCATTAATTACTCCAGATACTGTGACTTGGAATATTTTTTCTTTCTTATATTCTTTATTCAAGTGAAAATGGCTTCCAATGGTCAAAGCAATAGCAGATGAAGTATGAAAATGCGTTTACTGTAAATAAATGAAACATGGTACAAGTGTGTTCTGTTTGAACTACTCTGCAATTTTTGTCAAAAAGAAAACCATGTCGCGCATGAAAAAAAAAAAGAGAGAAATTACTTTGATAACTCTACCAAAAGAGTAAATACCATAAAAGAGAGGTCCTTGCATGGTACAACTTTTCTGAATAAAGCACGATATGAATGCTGTATAAATAAAATGCTTCAAAATCTTTTTCATTCTTTTTACGCTTTTAAATCTGCCGCTTTTTTTCTATTTACACAAATTGGTTTATTTTACCATCTATTTACACATTAGTCGAACGTAACAATTTTATGACGATACTGTTTAAAAAATACGAAAGCAAATAGTATCATAACATCTATTTTGATTGCTAAAAATTGCGCCATAAATTCTCATCAACGTCACCGGCACATATCTCCATATTAATGAACTTTAGGACCATTTTCTCGTCCATACTTTTTATACAATCATTAATTGGAATTTATACATTTATACAAAATGTGCAAAACACCAATTTACGATGCGCACCAATTGTTAACGTTCCGAAGAAATTATTATATTAAGTATTTACCATGCAAGGCAATTATCAAAGTAATTTTTATTTTATAACGTTCGTTTTAATTTTATACCGCATCGACGTTCTGTAAAAATATAGAAACGAATTTAATACTTCGACGAAAGTATCAATGCTACGAGAAACATCAAAATTTCGATACTTCCGAATGACAATGAGTATTTCATTATCGAATCATTTTGGAATCACGAAATATGTATTACATCAAAACCGTCATTAACCGTAATTCGGAATTAAATTTTATCCGATTCACTATTATTACAACTTGCGACATACAATAATTAACAGCGCAAAATTATTCAATAATTATAATTATTAAAATTTACTTCTCGTTAATTCTAAACCTATTGACCCAACTGTCTCTCTCCCTTACACACATTCGACTCTCTTCAAAATTTCTCTTTCGATTTAAAAATATTTGCGATTTACAAAATATACAGTACAGTATAATTAACACGTAATGCCACGTGGCGCGCATACGCCCCACATTGAACTTTCCGTTGAAGCCATTTGGAATCTTCATTGTAAAACGAAAAACTTTGTAAACCCTGTCAACTTTTTCTTCTTCACCCTTTTATTGGTAATTACAGTTTTTGTATTTTTGTACAGATTGTAAGCATACGTTAAACGCAAAATTATTTAACCAGCCTGAATGAAAATTGTCTAACAATAAGAATCAGTCTGGTACGGAACGTGTTAAATACAAAAATTGAACTAAACATGACAAATGAATATTTAGAAACGTATTAAAAACATACATATAATTAAATATTCATCTGTCAGGTTTACTTCAATTTTTGTATTTAACACGTTCCGTACCATACTGATTCTTATTGTTAGACAATTTTCATTCAGGCTGATTAAATAATTTTCCGTTTAACGTATGCTTTATATATAATATATATATATATATCCACAAATCTACCGTAAGCTTCCCATACACTTCCAACGCCCCCATCGAACCCACCAACCCTTTCTCAATTCCGCTTTCAAAAATCGAATGATGATTAATCGGTATCGACCTCGCCGTCCAAATTACCCTAAAAAAGCTGCGCGTCGCGGCTCGATTGGCAGCGCGGAGAAAAAGAAAACCGCCACGGGGCGAGGGTACGAGGGTTGGAAAACCGCGGCGTAAAAAGTGGAAGAAAAACAGAGGGGTTGATCGAAGAGAACCCAGCGCAAAACCGACGAAACGAGGAACCGTCCCGGAGGAACGCGTAAAGAAGAGGACAGAGGGAGGGAGAAACGTCAACGTGGCGACCGCTTCGTGGCCGTGGACCGAGCAGCGAACGGAAAATGAGCACGAGGAATGGCTGGCCGAGGGATGATTGGGGCGAGGGACCACCGGCTTGTTTCTGATTTGTAATTAGAGATGAGTGGGGCCAAAAGGAATACATCTCTTCCGAAGCGAATAATAGCTGGAGGTATGGACCAGGCCAGCCGGAAGAATAACCGACTTCCCGTTCCTCTTTTCTTCTCCATCCCCGTCTGGTTTTTCCTCCCCGTTTGCCAGGCCTCATCCTTCACCGTCGGCGTCTCGTCTCGCCAGAGGAGACGAATCCTTCGCAGGCCGCCTTTCCGGCGAAACAACGGCCGGATATTTTCAGCGGCAACTTCTTGATTGTCGAGCAACCCTTTCGGGCCAACTGGCGCGATTTTCACGGTCCCGATTCGAGCCCTCCTACGCCGTTTCCTGTTGCTGCTTCCAGGGTTTAATGCGCAGAGAAGGTGAATGCTGGGGGATGATTTGTTTTTTTCTTTTTTTTTTTTTTATTTCTGTTCTGGTTTTGCGTGGGTGGTTTGAGCTGGGACAGGAAGCTCTTGTTTTAATAATTTGAGGATTTGTGGGGGAGCACGTACGATGTTAGGGGAAACGGAGATCTTGATCGTCCCTTGTAACGTTTTTGAATTATTTATGACTGTTTTTTTAGTGAATTAGTTTTTGTTACTGCGATATCTTGGTACGATAGGTGGTACGCTTTATCGAAGGTTAGGTGATTTAAAATTCATAGGGTCGTTTGATAAATGTATTATTTTCCTTGTTCCATTAACTCTTGGAATTCTTGATTTTTGTATCTCGGTATCGCAGGTTGAGCTGATTTGAAATCGTTAAGTTGGATTGGTATGTTTGTTCGTTCTCGTTGTTGCGTTTATTCATTGAAATTCTTTGTTCGGATAGATGTGTGTTACTCTTTGCTCTGTGGGTGAGAATTCAACCGTTTTCTGTTTCTGGAAATTGTAAAGCGTCCGATTTGTGGCTCGTTGTATTGTAATTTGTTGTGTTTGTTTGAAATATTAAGTTATGAGTAAAGGAACAACCCGTTGATATTTTTTTTAAAGTATCAATATGGGGAATAAAAAACTGATGTAATTTGTGTAATTATTTCTGAGAAGCGTATGATAGTTAAATTATCGTTGTAGTTTGAGCTAAATCTATCTTTAGAAAAAATAAGTGAAAAAAAAATAAATAAGCAAGATACACTTTTACATGATTATGTCACGTGTTACCTTCGTAATATGAAAAATTCATATTTTTTGTTACTGGTCGTAATTCAATGAATAGATACTGCAAATACAGGAAACCAACGAAGAAAAATATTGAAATACTGTTAATTTTATTCTACGAGAAACATTTTCCCACAAAAATATGTATTTTCATGAGTGGTTCCAATTAAGACACCAAATTTATATCTGATAATTAATTTCATGAGAATAGTAATAGATACTGTCCAATTAAGACACCAAATTTACACCTGATAATTAATTTTCTAAGAAATTATAAAAACTTCGTTTTAAATTTCTATAAAAAATAAAAATGTTTAGCCATACGCGACTTTAAACTTGATTCTCTGTTTCCAGACTCAGCTGCAAGCATCACGACGACAGGACTGCTTCTAATGATCGCCCTAATAGCGGCTACGATCATTCGATAAGCGGAACTATGGATAGACGCGATAAAACGTCGATCATCTGTAATTACGGACTGGATTTAAACAGCGAGGCGCAAAAGTAATGGAAGTTAGAAACCGATTCGATCGCAGGAAACACACAGACACACATAAACATACACGTATACACGTATACAGAAAAATGATGGAAGATTGACTGAGTAGTTAGTGTCGTATTAAAACACGCGAAGAGGAAGAAGATAATAATAAAAATAATAATTACGCGTGCCAAGTCAGTGTAGTGCAGTGTCCAAGAAAACGAACGAGGTGAGAGATCGTGCAATAGAAAACGAATTTCTACCAAGTAACGGAGAGCAAATCACAAAGTGCAACGACTATCGCTTTCAGTGTAACATATTGTATAACGCCGTAATGTCGCCGCAGAGACCGCGCCAACGATCTCGAGTTTCGTTGAAAATCTCGTGCCTGTTCGAGTCCAAAACCATTTTTACCAAACCTTATCCGTGTGTATTTTTATTTTATGTCCAACGTTTTTGGAATTCGAATGAAATCCGATTATTTTTAAGTTGTTCACATTTTATTTCCTCACGAGGGCACAAACGAGCAATCGATTATTAAATAAAGTTCAGATAAGCTTAATTGCTTCAGAAAATGTAAACTGGTATTAGATTTTATTTTATAATTTAAGAATAATTTTATAAATGAAGATATTAAATTATATAATATTGAAATATTATATAATTACTATATAATATAAAATATAGAAATTTCATTTTAGAAATGAGTATTCATGGAAGTGTGTATCACTGAAAGATTTAGAAGAAATGGGACTTAAGTGATACCAAATTATACATTTTATCCCCGTTTTGCAAAGTACATACCACTTTTGTATGATAAAATCAAACTAGCGCGATAGAGGTAAAGATAAATTTTTAACTCTTGTTTAAATTTAATTTCAGGAGTCGAGAAATTCTAAATTTAAAAAAAGTAACGCTACCGAATAAAAATGCCCTTATTTCTTTAAGTTAATTAGAATACAATTAAGCTGCATAAAGATAATTTTAAACAGAGCAACTATTTAATCGTATTAGCTGGTATTAGCAGAATAAAATTATCTCCCAAAAGATAGAACAGTGATATTCAAACCAGGCTACTTTTTCAATTCTTCGTCTAGCAAACCAGCAATTTTAGGCTCAATGCAAACCAGCGACTGTTATTCTTGCGATCTCGTTGGGATCGCATCTTCGTTTTCGTTGTTTTAAACTGGGAAAACAAAGATCGCGGCGAGATCGCAGGGACAAAAGTGGTTCGTCTGCATCGAGCCTTAAACTTCCATAATCAACATTTGCTCACGAACAGATAACAAAAGAACGAAAACCGGTGATGCAGGCGCAAATTGTTACGCTATCGATTCCACTCTTCCATTTTTTTCCTCCTTAGACGAATCTCTTACCCTTTTTATTCCGTCTGCGAAGTGTTCTTCCTCCATCATCCCTCTCCTTTGCTCGATTTTTCTTCCCCCTTTCTACGAGTTCCGTTTCTTATACGAAATCGCGGATCCCATCTGGATACTTGAGATTAAAACGTCAGGTTCGGTACAGAGGATGCTCTTGCATGAGAAGACCCACGAAGAAAGAAAGAAAGAAAGAGAAAAAAAGAAGAAAAAAAAAGAATAAGATATTGAGGGTGGGCGAGCGTCAAGGGTGGAGGAATATTAAAGGACAGAATATTATTATTTGCAAACGTCTTTAGATTCCACGAATGGGACTAGCAATCGATAATTTCTTCCTTACATCCGTAACACATTTTATTTTTTTAATCGCGACACGCTCTTACATTTTTCTTTTAGATCGAAAAATATTAAGGAATATTAAATATACTTTATTTTATTCAGACGAGCTTATAAAATAATTTGTGACCGAAACTGGAATAATTTACGGGACTCTGAGACGCAGTGCAAGGTCCCGTTGATATCTCAGAAAATATAAGATACCAAAAAATCAAAATGCGTTTATCTGACTTCTCGAACGCAGTGAATGTAATTTATAACATTTTTTGATAAAGTCAATACCTTACTTTATCGGAAGACTGTCTCACGAGTTACTTCAGGTGGAAGTATTTAATAACTCATCTTATAATTATAATTATAACAAATTAGGTTTATGAATGTTTTTTTTAGTTTCTGCAAAATCGTTAAAGATATTAATGTTTCGAATAATGGAATTAATAATTTTTTGTAAGTCGCGTCAGTACGTTATAATAATTATTACGAGGCTTTGCACTCGAACAGGCTCGACGATGTAATCCTAGAATAACTAAAACCAGGGATCCGCGATTAAAAAAAAAAAAATTACATAATTAAAAGAAAAAAAAAACGAAAAACAGAGTATATATAAATAACGTGTAGGTATCGATTTTTAAGTGACGACAAAAACGTTTAGAAATAAAGGAATTTTATTCTTATTGTCGGACTTTCATTAGTTTTGCACTAGGTAGCGAGTAAAGCGTTTTTATCGGGTCCTAAAAACACCAAAACCCTTTCACGAATAATTTTGCAGGTTTATCGACGACGCGAAATACCACTCACGAATTTTCAGCTTCCAATCAGTTTCGACTGTTATTTATAATTACGAACCACAGTTTCAGTGATTTATATTCGAAAAGAAAAAAAAAAAATAAGTAAATAAAAGAGAGAAGAAAAACGAAAGACAAAGCACAATACATTTTGCTGGTTTCTGAAGCAATTTGTACGGTGGAAATCAATAATGCAAAGTATAAAACGCGGATTTTCAATCGATTTTAATCCATCAAGGGTACCAGTGCCTCGAAACCCGTAAACGCGAATTAATTGTAATCCCGCGCGCATTAAAACACTTTTCTTTCTCTTTTTTTTTTTTTTTTTTTTCTTCCGTAGGGATGAGTCTCGGTATTTCAATAAAAAGAGGAATAGCCGAAAATTAACAACGAGTGCGAATGAAAATTTCGTTTCAGTTATGTAGAGAGATATTTTAAAATTCAAATAGAATGAGTTTTTAATTTTTTCTGGCCATGAAGGTAATTTAAAGCGTGCACAATGCACGGGGCGTTGAAAATGTTCCTCCACCGTATATTTATGTATAAATTACTGATAATCTAGAATTGAGTTTCTTTTTTCTTTCACAAAAATTTAGCTTGTAAAATAACCTAAGACAAAACACGCTATTCCGAAGAAAAACTTTTATTCTAATTAAACGGATATTTCGGGAAACTAATTAAATCGTGAAAAGAGTAAAATGAAAACGAAAAACAATTAAAATAATATTACTCAACTTCCTCAAGACAAACAATAAATCCACAATAATTTACAAAACTGCAAAACTACTGGATTTAACGATAAAAAAAAAAAAATGTTAACGTTACAAAAAGACTAATACACTTATATATTTAAATTAAAAAAATGAATACATTCTTCGAACAATTCGCCTCCAACTAATCGCGCTATGGAAGAAGTGCATTTGAGAAAAGAAATACACGAACATACAAAACTTCTAGATAAACAGAAAATATATAAATCACCAAAACTATCAACTGATAAAAATTCTACCCACACGGTTAACAAATAAACAAGCATAAACTATCATTCGTGTAATCCAATAATCTTTCACGATCGACCCGACGGAAATATCGTTAAAAAAAAATGGATACGTTACAAATCACGAACAAACGTTAACAAACTTGCATCGTGTCGACGCAACCCTTCGTTAACTCGTCGCGCAACTAATTTATTCGCGTATTAATTAACGGGGTTCGGAATTTCTCCGTGAACGCGCAAACACGGCTGCAAGGCTGCGCCGGTTTAAAGCGGACTTCGAACTACTTAGGAATATCCATTATTCAGCGTACATCTTGTTTAAAGCAACAGGTTCGAGAGTCCCGCCGCTCGACGCGAACGGGTTAAAGCCCATGATGGATTAAAGAAGGGTAGCTAAAGGATTACGCGGACTTACCACCGACGGATCTTTAATTTTGTCATCGACTCGAACGCGCCAAGTTTCTCGAGCCTAAGATTGATAATCGAATTTCGAGCTATTTCGAGCTATTTCGAGCTATTTCGAGCTATTTCGAAACATTTCGAGCTATTTCGAAACATTTCATGCTGTCTTATTCTGGCCCTACGAAATCGAACAGTTTGATAATTTTCTGTACGTAGAAACTGTACGCACGCGAAAGAATAAAATATACGAGTAGAATCGATAGAGAAAGTCCTTTGTATATAATTGACTTTTCGAGGATTAGAAGTACGGTTGGATTATTTTTTTCCTTGGTATAAAAGATAGGTTAAAACGAGAAGAAGTATTTTTGAGGAAAATTTGAACTAATTGTTCTGGAGAAAAACGATTTTTTTTTTTTTTTTAACGAATAAATGAATGTAGACACTACTTCTTAGAGGTTAATTCTTTTGGAGATTTCTATTGAGCTTTGACGAATATTTTTAATCGAAGTAAAAATGTTATAATTTTTTCTTTTTAATGGTTTCAATTGATCATACAAGCCTCCGTGTGTCGGTGAAGATTGAGCAAAAGAACAATATCCCACTTGCAGTTAACGAAATCCCGCCTAAAGTATCGCGCGAAATAAGCACTGTAGAAGTTAAGTAGAGTATGTGCAATAAACAAATTGTGCTAATACTGCAGTGTACTCTGAACGTAATTATCCTGGCAGTATTTATGAATGATCATTATACGTGAATTAGAAACACTACAGCGTATCAAAATGTCCATAGTATCTCAAGTCTTAAAATCCATCAAATTAGAAACTTTGAAACGAGACAAATAATATTGGGCATGTAAATAAGTTCTCGCGGTTTTTTGTATACATTTTTAGATATACTTAATTTTTATTTTTATTTTTATTTTAATAAGAATAATTTCCTTTGGAAACTACAACTTTTTTCTATCTGTCTCGAAAGAACGCTTCGTCTCTTGAAACGATATAGAAATCGACCCATTTTTTTGACTCTCTAGTAGACCGCGAGAATTTATTTGTACACCTAATATTAACCCTTAACTGGTGAGGTGGAGCCTGAAGAACCCTCTATTTTCTATTTTTTTACAAATAAAATTTTCCTAACACTGCTTGTATTAACACGTTGACCGCCACGCCGAAATCACATGTATCGCTCAGGACGCCACACCGGTAGATAAAAGATTCGGTAAAAATTCATCTCTCATTTTTGATCTTCTAATAAAAATTGTTAATCGTTGAATAGTGCACACTTTATTCCAAAGTATTCTGTAATAGCGATGATGATGTACAAAATTCATTAACTATCACTCTTCATTTCATTTTTACAATTATAAATATTTGAATCACTCTGGTCACCGATGGTCACATATGATCACCGTGGCAGTCAAAGTGTTAATATACCTATCAAAAAGGTTCGAGTCCTCTGTTTCTCCAAAAAATATAATTTAATATTTAAGTACAAAACAGTTGAGATACAGATAGCCATAAAAGTAACCGATCATCTTGGATATTTAGCGAATTCAATACACAATTATAAGTTTGCAAATAAAAATATTAAACCAGAATTTTCTTCTGACACACATTTAACAACTTATGTTACAATAACGTGTAACACTTTTTGATTAAAGCAAAATATATACGAAAAAAGAAATAACATTAACCGTTTACGTACCACGAGCCACTTTCGCGCTCTTGAGATTTTGTGTCGAAAAAAGCCAGCGCATTTGGTCGATACAGACAACTGACGGCGCACCCACAATTTGTCGAAACGCGCTCAGCCTTTCAGACGCGTGTACGTCGCATCGCTATCAGTAATCCAATTTGTATTTTGTTTTTACCTATTATAAATTAATAGTATATATATATTTTAATTCCTAATCCTTGTGCCAGTTGCAGTAAAAATGTTGGTATAAAAGAAACAAACACGAGAAGCGCGGCCCCGTTGTTTACCGCATTGAATATGACAAGCGCTATCGCGCTCTCCGGCTTTTTTCGACGCGTAATCAAAGGAGCGCGATCACGCTCTTCGGCTTTTTTCGATACGTAATCGAAAGAGCGCGAACGCGCTCCTCGGCGCTTTTCGATCGTGTTTTTTCAAAGCCCTCTGGTACGCAAACGGTTAATAGTAAGATGGTCGAACACTTTTGTTACCAACTATAAGTTAGACTCTATTTCACCAGTTAAGGGTTAAAATTATAAAAGAGAACAAGATTGGACTGTTTCCGTGGACGAAGTAAATCGGTAGAAATAATTTTAAAGGAACGCGAACAGATACTAATTAACAGGAATTAACTCTTTCGTTCCTCGAGCTTCGATTTTCAGCACAATCCCACAGATTCAGCGGACACTTCATAATTAACACAGTTGAGCTCGCGGCGAGAAAAGAGAGGCGTGGTGATCTCGCGTACTTCGCGCCCTGTACTCCTCTCGAGCTAATTTCTACAGACACAGAGAACGATGGCGCAAACTATATACTATACAAATATCGGCCTGAGTATAATAACGTTCGACTCGTCAGCTGGCGGATCCTGTAAATACGAGTAAATAGATTAAATAAGTAATAGAAATCGAAGGGAAAAAGGTCCAGGCGGAAGGTTCTCGCGGCGATGCTGAATTTGTAGCCATTTTATCGGCGAATCGAGGAATTCTCTCCAAGAGAACAGAGGACATCGCCGAGAATTTTCTTTCGTCGCGAGAATACTTTGCCCTGGCTCGTATTGAATTTAGTGTAAGTACACCGAGGTGTCCGGTTAGGAAGCGAGTCATGGCTGCTCTCGGACGAGCGAGATGATTCAAGCGACTGGAATCATTTTTTTTTTTTTTTTTTTTTTTAGTACTATTATTATTTCGACAGGTATATAAAATAAGTTAAATATAAAAATCGATACGTAGTTCTTTGTCTTTTGCCGTCTTTGTCTCTTTGGTGTGGGAATTTAAGGTATGAAATGACTGTCGCGATTGAATAACTTTTGAAGTAATTAATTTTACTCGTATAAATTGTAATTATGTATATTGATGCTTGGTTAAATATAATTCGCGAATAAAATGTGTATCAGATTGTGATACAAGTAACGTAAGTATTCTGAAAAAATCGAGAATGAAATTAGACAAATGTATTGCAGGAGGGATTGAGGAATTGGTAGATGAATGGGAAATTATTTGAAAAATTGAGGAAAATTTTTAGGACATATTTATGAGTAATATTTATAAATGAATTACTTTATCCCTTATTTTTTGAGATTTTTTGAGAATAGGAAAAATACTTGCATTATTTATGGAACCACCTAATGAATGTAAATTTATGCTATTTTAGGAGTTAAGAATCTTTTGTATCATTTTTATGCTTATTTACGTGAAGAAAATTTAATCAAAATCTCAGAAATATTAGAAACCTTATTTTTTGATATCAATTAATATATTATAGAACGAACATAGATACTTAAAATTAATTTACAATGCAAAATTCTAACCTGATTTATCCAATTAAATATACGTATAATTTTTACACACGTTTTAAAAATATGGAAACAAGTTTGACAATGAATAACCGAGAAATTGCTTAAAAATTTCAATAACAGTCGAAAAAGATACTTCTTGATATTCTCACCAACGTTATGTACATTTTCCGTTCTCCAAAAACATCCTTGAAGAAGAACTTAAATATTGCATTAGACCAGGAAGAGAAGCGAAGCATTTTCTCAAACTTGCTAAACTCTGAACTCTGTAACTTTCGAACTTGGGAACTGACGAACTTTGAATTCAGAAATTCTTGAACTTAATGAACCCGATGTACTTTAAAAATTTCGGGAGTTTGTGGAACAGCTCGAACAGCGTGTATAATACAATACATTTCACGCTTCAAATTAATGTATACGCGAACAAGATTTAAGCAAAGCAATAAATTATAAAAAAATGGTACAAAATATCTTGTATCCGGTCGAAAATAGAAATAATCAAATTTAATCGTTTTTTTTCTAACACAATACATGATTTTTGTACAAGAAATTAAAAAGAATATTTTCTAGGCTATCTCACCCCATAAATTCCCATAAAAAAATACGAATAGGGGACACACGTTATCGACTAAAATTTTAGAATCACTTTGCAACTTGTATTAATCTCTTACAGAATTTTTTTTCATTTAAAATTAATATTGTAGATACTCGCAGCAATTTCCTGCATTTTTATGCATTTTTATGCATTTTTATATATTTTTATATATTTTTCTAGAGAAATTTTTATATCAATTAAATTAATTTCAATACATAAAATATTGATTTAATTCAGTTCAACATGGAACTTCTAACATTAATAGAAAATTTTTCCAAGGTAACACAATTCTAAATTCTTTTTTATTTATACTCCTCAAGTTTCTTTAAATGCATAATAATTCAAAATTTTTGATCAGTAGTGTGTATCTCTCTAACTTTCGCTATTTAAGAAAATAAGTAGCTCGATAAGAAATAACCCGATTCCAGGCGCTCGAATCGTATCCCTCGCAAGATATCTTCGTTTCATCGTTCGATTGATTTTCCCGGATTTTGTATGGCCATTGTAAACAAGCGAGGGTGGCACAGAGAAGAGTAAATGATACCATAAGGGGGATATTTTGACCTTAGCGTGTAACGTGTAACGAAATCGACGCGTGGAACGGTCGTCTTAGTGGTTAAGTGATTTTAAGTGGTCAGCCGCATCGTTTTCGCTCGAAGCTCGGCAAGATGCCTGGAACCGAAGTTAAACTGAACTTAAACGGTAGCGAAACTCGGCATTTTGGCTGAGCAATATTGGCAACGAAAGTTTGTACATTGAATTTCGCTCTTTTCGGCTGGACGTATGCTGGGTACATTAATTAGCCGGTGCGTCAACATTAAATGTCGCTAAAAATTAATTAAGGTAATCGAGAAAACTATACCATAAACTGTACCATATTATGGCGTTTATAATTTTTGGCGTTTGATAACAAGTTTAAACGTTTTCAAATTTCTTTTTTTTTTTCTAACATTAAACATTCTAAAATCTAGAATTATTCGCGATACGAATTCTCGATATATGGATTATTTTTTTTATAGAAAATTAAAAAAAAATGTAGTTTTGTACTTGTTTAATCGTAACTTTTGATTTTATAGAAAAGAGAAAGAAACAATGAAGACTCGTAGATTATTTTAGTATTTAGGACTTTAAATAGATAGCTGATCGAATAAATTTTTAAGCGAAAGGGTGAAAATTAAACGTTACGTACAACTTTTACCAGCCTCGATATTTGCGACGCGCTTCTTTCGGGTTTCGAGAGACAACGATACGGTCGAAACTTGCGAATAAAACGAATTAAACGCGAAGGTATATATGTATACATAACACAGAATATAAATATATAAATATATAAATATAAATATACGAATTAAGAGGGACTATTGAGTAATGATATATCATATATATATATATTGTATGTTACATGATATATTATTATAATATTATTATGCTTTGCGCCGTTGAGTTGAATGTTGTTATTTACATGAGAAAATAAATGAGAGAGATTCTTATGGATACACTCGACATATGTAATAAAATATGGGCGAAGTAACTGTCCTGGAAAAAAAAAACAATGTGTCTTTTTCTTATCAATAATACTTGATCCTTTGATATCTTTAATAAGCCTCTGGAAAAATCTGTAGGAAATTTATAACTTTCGTGTAATTTTCGTGAATGTGAATTAATTGCAGCGTCGTGTGAAATTGATTACTTTGAATTGAAACGCTGTTTTATTCATTAAATTTATCATTCGAAACATTTTGCACTTTCAAAAGAGTGTATCGCGTGATTAATGTAGGATGGAACGTTTGTTATTATTTATAATCGTCCTGCAGTGATCCTTCTGTTTGAGATAAAAATTCTGTGGTTTTTAATATGCAAATCTGATGATTGAAATAAATGATAATTAAATCAGAAAAATATTTTTAAATTATAATCTTCGCTTCGAATCGTGGTGTGTTAAATACGAGGTATTATTTTTTTATCCATTTAAATTTAAACGTTCCGGTTTACAATATTCTAAATTAAGCTAATAATTCCATTTGTTTTCCTAGGATAATAAGATAATTATAATTTCTCTAAAAAGAATACAATAAACTTCAATAAATATTAATTTTTAATTTCTACCAATATTATTCGTTGTTAACATGAATTATTAATTTTAAACTTTCATTAATAATACCGAAAAACTTATAATTTATAACTCATAATTTTCAAATCACAAAATATGTTTTTTTTATTAATTAGAAGTTAAACATTCCAATTTCTAATATTCTAGATTAATTAAATAGATTTATTAAATATTTAGATTTATTAATTAAAAATTAAACATTCCAATTTCTAATATTCTAGATTAAACTAATAATAAAAACCTTCTTTTGTTTCCTAACAATAATAAAATAATTATATTCAACAAACTCAACTTTCAGTATTTTATTACTCTTCTTAAAAAGAATACAAATTTCGTTAATTATTAATATTAAATCTTTAACGTTCTCCGCTATCAATATCAATTATAAATGCTAAAATTTAATTAATTACACAGAGAAAAATTACGTTACAGTTGTAAGTTCCATTTGAAAATTCTGTTACGTTTCGAAGCATCACCGGCAGCGAAAGCAGTGGATGCTGAGAAAATGAAATAATTAATTTCGTGATACTGCAGCACCAGGGAGATGTGCCTACGTTGATTTGTATTTAACTACTTTGCCACGTCACCGGTCATAAATCCTTAATTACTACGTGCTTACGATCGTTGCTTGGCTTTCATGACATGCTGGTGATGTTGCAATGAAAAAGAAAAAAAAGAGAAAAAAAAAAGAGAAAAAAAAGGAAGAAGAAATTCGAGCATACAGAAATGCGCATTAACGTCTCTTTCTTTTTTTTAGAGCGCTAAACGAGCTTAAAAATTTCACTCGTTGCATTCATTTTAAATATTCAGTCCAATATTGTTATAACACAAATTTCAAGATATAATTCTGTGTGTAACATGAATTTTTATGCTGTAGCTTCGCGGAACAGAAATAATGCGAAACCATGTAATTATTTTACTGTAAAAAATGTTTCGTTTGTTACTTTTGGTAATTGCAAAAGTTGGAATATTGCACAAATACGACTATATTTTTAAAGCTAAATTATGGCAGTACACTGAACTGCATTAAATTTAGAAAAATGATAACCGAGTTTTATTTTTTTCTGACCCTGTCATTGTAGCAATAATAATAATGTTTCTCGAATATCTATGAAAACCTTGTACTTTTACGATCAAACAATATCACTGTACAAACGTACACGAATATGCAATATTCCCTATTTATGGGAGCAATTTTCAAAAAATAACACTGCTTTCATTTAATTTAATATTATCTACACGAAACTGTAGCGATAAGAAATAACTGTTGTTTAATATCGAACGAAGCTTGAAATGTGGAAAAATATTTTCGAACAAAAAGTAAAATTAATATTTCAAGCATAATTTGTTGTAATAAAAATCTGTTCCGGTGTAAAAATTGTACCTTGTAAGATAAAAGAAAAATACGGAAAATTATAAAATAACCAGAGAGAAGTTTAAACTTACAACAGTACGATATTAAATTTCAACAAACGCGAAACCCTATCTTCCACGTGAATAGAATTAGATTGTGATTGGAAATTGGAAATGGCGTTCTATCATGAAGTAACAACAGAAACAAAGGTTTTTAATATCTCATATTTTTTTTAATTAAAACAGAAGATGCGTGTATCGATTTAATAATACTTCTTAAACGTACAAAAAGTATTTTCTATTCTTGAAACACAATAATGTACGAAAATGACTAAATTATATGAGAACTGATTAATACTTTGGCGCGATAATTGTCTTGGCTGTTTTATTTTAAAATTTATTAAATTTATTAATTAACTGCGATAAGAGAAGGGTATTTCTCTCGGAAAAGAATCTGAAAGCGCTAGATACAAAACAGCAAGACCTCCATTAACTAAATTAATAGGTACAAAGGCAAACGAGTTAAATGAAGGCTCACCGAATAATTGAGACTTGAGAGAAATAATTAAAACCATATTCATTTACGAAATTATTAGTTCGTAGCATACCCTTTTATAAATACACATTTAATTCAGTTTCTATATTAATTCTATACTCGAATCGTCAAATTATTACGTCGAGCTTTCAATGCTGCTAAATCTGCTTTTACTCTGTAAATTGCTTTTTATAAATCCTCGAGTTTCCTTTTACGTAAAATTTCAACTTTTCTGATACGCATTCTTTTCTTCTAGGAGGACTTCTAAAAAAAAAAAAAAAAAAAAATATATACATATTTTTCTGAAACAATTACATTTTTATTAAACTCAGCGTCACGGCTCACCAATGACCTCTATAGCACTCGATTCACCACTCAAAAAATCTGTTTCGGTACAATTTCTCTAATAAGCAGTGTAAAAGTAGCACATCAAAATTCCTTTTCTCCAAAAAAAAAAAAAAAAAATATATACATATTTTTCTGAAACAATTACATTTTTATTAAACTCAGCGTCACGGCTCACCAATGACCTCTATAGCACTCGATTCACCACTCAAAAAATCTGTTTCGGTACAATTTCTCTAATAAGCAGTGTAAAAGTAGCACATCAAAATTCCTTTTCTCCAAAAAAAAAAAAAAAAATTATACATATTTTTCTGAAACACTTACATTTTTATTAATTCTCAGCGTCACAGGTCACCAATGACCTCTGTAGCACTCGACTTAGNAAAAAAAAAAAAAAGAAAATTATACATATTTTTCTGAAACAATTACGTTTTTACTAAGCTCAGCGTCACGGGTTACCAATGACCTCTATAGCATTCGACTTAGTACTCAAAAATCTGTTTCAGTACAATTTCTCTGACAGGGAGTGTAAAAGTACGACACTAAAATTCCTTTTCTTCAAATAAAAATAAATAAAAAACAAAAAAAAAAATTATACATATTTTCCTGAAACNCCAAAAAAAAAAAAAAAAAAAAAAAAAAAAAAAAAAAAAAATGAAACTCTTCCGAGATTCCTATTTTTTATCGCCTACCCGGTCAATCAACTTTGCTCCTAAACGAGCGCCAAAGTTCGAAGAACAGACAGACGCGCACGATCCTGAATACACCAACGGTGAATCGAGATAAGTGTCGCCGAGGAAAATCCACAGACGAGTTGAGTCTCTATCTAAGATCGGCAGATTAAACGACGAGGGTGGCGTGTGTTTGCCGTGGCGGGAGATAGGTGCGTGGAAGTTCAACAAGGAGCACACGTCTGGCCGAGTAGCGGGTGATAGCGCCGCCAGAAGGTATATCGGCCTTTACACAATATTTCGCGGGGTTATTGCCGGCGATGTTGTAACAGCCAGTTCACCAGCCGCATACTAACCGGAGGATTAATTCACGTCGGATCCAAAGTCGGCTTACGGACGACCGTGTGACTTTTCTCGGACAGCAGCCGGCTTTCGGCTTCGCCTCGCTCTTCGTGGTTAACTCACCGATACCTAGTCGCGATTATGAGTTGGGCCTCGATGAAACAGGGGATTCCAAAGTTTCGACGAGTTCCTCTGCCTATGCTCTGATAGAATTTTGTGTACTCTCTGAGAGAAATGGAAGAAGAATATTGAAGATCGAGGTTTTTTGATTTCAAACTTATTATTTTCTTATTTCAAAGCTATTATTTCCTGAACTATTTAAAAATTATTTGAATAAGATGCTTCGATTAAAAGAGATATCGATGCCAATGTAAATTTTTTAAATGAAACTATTTGTTTTTATTATTGAAAATTTATTACGCTTTCCAAGACAAATTCAATGATTTGTATAACGATTATTTTTTTATTAATATATCGTCTATTTTTATAAATATTAATAGTAAGCGTAGACTTTGGTAGTATCTTCAATTTAATAATACCTTCTCTGTAATATTAATTAAAATTAATTACCATTAACAGTAAAACTACCAACGAAATCAAAATCTATATATTATAAATAAAAATGTAGTAAATTTATAATTTCTCATAGAATTTTTATAAATTTATTTTTATAAATTAAGAAAATCTCTATTTTTAGAAATAAAAAAAATTTTTTTTTAAATATGAATAAGAATTTGTCTCCCTTACATTTTATACAAAATTTTCAAATGCCCTTCACTTTGATTCCTTTAATAAAAATAAATATACTTCAATGATCGGTAATTCTAGTCTTAATATAGTTATACACCCGACCAAAACCACTGTAAAATGGAATCTCCGACCCAAACAAAACTCCCTTACAACAACAGTATTGATCCCTCGCGAATTATTCTATAATTTCCAAATCTCCATGCACCGGAACACAAACTGGTACCTAAAAAACAGCGCACCTCTTTTTCAACCGTTGCTCCAGTATTTTTCTATGTTCATTAAATCGCTACACGTCGCTCTACAATTATTTTTATCCCGGAAGATACCCGACCTCGTTGCGACATTTCAACGCGCAATCGAAAACGCGATACCATTCGAACAGACGGAAACTGCAAAAATCGGGATTATCTGCAACAATGACAGCCCCGTGTTACCGATACGCGTGCGTTCAACAAAGCAGCGACAGGTTTACGCGAAAACTGTCAAGGCGTGTGACATTATGTGGTCGTGCTGAAATTAAAAAGTGATGAGAGCCCGTTATACTCCGACTCGCGTGTGCGCGTGCACAATTCGGCCGCGGTTTTAACGATGAAATAACTCACGATCGCCTGTTACATTGAAATTTAAACTAACAGGCCATCCAACGCTAGCTGGAAATATAAACATTTCGAGAATCGACACAATGTTTCCGCGACGGTATACTTATCGAGGGCGCAATATTTATGAGCAAATAAAGCCCCGTACGTATGGCCACGCGTTTTAATTTCATTCGCGCGACCTAAGGCGGACTCGCAAAATAGCTGGTAAAAATGGATTATGCAAAGAGCGCTTTGTGTTCGTGTGTTTTCCGTGTTTGAAACAGCGAGTAAAATGGCTGATTGCGAAGACCGAGTACGCTTTGGAAATTGGCGCGCGAAATATTTAATCGGTGGTGGAAAGTAACCTACTATTCGACGAAACCATTATTCTTTCGGGGATAAAAGATATCGGCCGATGAAACGTAGAGTATACTTTACCATATTTCGTGAAAATGTAACAGATTTAATTTACAGATATAATTTACGATATTTCGTTTCATCTAATTCGTGGAGACTTTTTTTACGTATTAGGTTGTCCCAAAAGTTCCTTCCGTTATCTTCACGCAATGCTTTCGTCCAGCAATGTTTAAATAAACATTCACCCTTATTTGTTAAACGAGATATGGAGGGAAAAAATAGCGCAAAATGAATCCTGTATAAAATAATGATACATCGTAAAACATTAAATATTATGTATCCATTACTTGTTAATAAAACGAAAGAAACTTTTGGGACAACCTAATATATCTAACAGTCAGTAAATGTACAAACTTTGTTACGCAAATAGTTTAGAGAATATGGCTGATTCATAAAATTGGATATATTAAAAATTGGTCGACCAGCTGCGGTCTCCTGTTCATAATTTGACAACATTTTGACACTTTTGTAACCAGTATATCGACACCGATGTGTCTCTATTAAATTATTTTTTAACGCAGAAAAATATGTTTGACGCTAAAACCGAAAAGAATGAAGCGAAATATAATGTCGAGCGCAGCTGTGCATACAACCGCAAAGGGTTAACAACACGTGATTTTCCTGGCATTTGTAAAGCTTCATCCTCGATCGTGAAAAACTCAGCAATTTCAGCGGGTAACCAAACTCTCTCTGATAACAGGGAAACATTCCAAAATTGTGTATCGAATAACGCCGAACAAAAATGCTGCAATCAACATGGTATAATACATATGCCGTGCGTGTATAATGAAACTGAGTGATCGAAATCGTTCTTTTTATTCGATCACGGTGAATTCGAAACGAAACGTCGGGCGCAAATTTTGAACGACGCGGGAGAACTAGCGAGAGATCGGTCGATTTCAGGCCGAAATTGCTTTATTTTCCGAGTCCAATTCATTCGAGTGTTCCCGGTTCGAATGGCTCGAGCAACGAAGACAATACGAATCGCGAAAAGATGATTTCACGTAACCATTGTGCCCGAAACTCCACCGATTATCTGCTGTTTCACATTGTGCGAAATCGTCGAACCCTCGGCTGCTCCATTTAATGAAAAATCGGCCAACCATGCGAACAATCTTGATTACGCCTGTCATCTCAGCGGCGATTCGTTCGGGATGAAAGGACGAATTAATTCGATTATACACCGAGGCTTGTTTCGCGCGACGATCGCGTTGGAATCGGTTCGATCGGTTCCTTCATCGAAACACCGTAAAAAGTGCGGACTCGAGCGAAAACGACCGTTTCGCGAACGACGCTCTGCGAGTTTTGTGATTAAAGTTTCCGCGGTGTCTGGCGAAGATTTAACGCAAGTCCATCTGTTTTTTGTCCCATTGTTAGTTTTATTCTCTTCCGTGCTACTTCTTTTTTCAATTCAGATGTTTCAGACGCACCCTTGAATCGTTATTGTAAAAGGAATAAATCTGTCTACAAATTTATAGAACCTTAAGAAAAGAATACTCTTGATATTAAAATTAAATAAACCTATTAAAACAACCTTAAAAGTTAAAATTCGTTACGACAAACCGAACATCTCACAGAGAAATGATAATAACGCAAAGAAAAGAAACGCGGAATGCCTCTTGCAAACAGGAACATATGCAATTCGCGGACAGACGTCGTAAAAAACAGCCACACGGAGAACTGCTAATGGCGTGCAAAGAATCGCCGACGAAATTGTCAAAAGTGGCAGTCCGTGAACCTGTCTAAACGCAAACCGCCTCGCGATGCGTCGACACAGGCATTAAATGTCTTGGACTTTAGTGTGTGCCACTTTCAACGCCCTTTCTACCCTTTTTCCGCCCTCGTTCAATTCTTTTTCCACTGAAAAGAATAACGCGAAAGCTTCGACGCTATCGATCCCCTTTGTTCCTACTGGCTTTCCAGTTTTTACGTTTTCTTTCCCGACGAAGGTGAAACTGGTTAACGAAAGGGCGAACAAGGAGTCCCGGGGAGCACAGAATGCACTCGAAGCACCGTGTTACAATCCATAAAATCGAGCCCCGGCCGCTCGGCGAACGGCTTCGTTTACGAGCCATACGCAAATTTAAGATCCCCTTTGGACGATCGAACCCGTAACCGCGGGGCCAGCTCGTACCAGCCCCTAAATCGTACTAATAAATCGACAGTAAAAAAAAGGAAGAAAAAAAAAAAAAGAAAAAAAAAATAGTTACGCCGTCGTGGAAAATATTCATAGGTCTGATTCCATTTCGCGGGCCAACAAGCTTCGACCGGTATACGACGTTTTTACGAGCTCGAGATGGAGAAGAATGCATCGCATGCTTATCGAGGAATTGTTCGAATTAACTGGACACAGGGGCTGAAAGGGGCTGTGTAAATAATTTTAGAACCGGCTGGTTGATGGAACGGCGAGGTTATAAGGATCTCTGTGTAACGATTCACGATCGTCGGAGTAGAATTTTAAGGCCCCTTTTAGGGCGGAAAGGTTCCGTTTGTTACTTTACGACGAGGTAGTCGATATGCTCGTGAATTAATAAGGGGAGGATGATGTTAATTGGGAATATCGTAAAATGGATGCAAAATAGATTTTGTATCAGACGATAGGGGAAAGAAAGTGTTTGATGGATATTTTTACTGTATGCTGCGTTACCGTTCTACAATGGTAATAATAATTGATTATTTTTGAAGAGATATCTTTCTTCTGCAACTATTCACTTTGATCGCATGCACTGTTCGATTTAAAATAAGGAAGAACAATTAAGTGAATATTTCTAGCTTCGTTAGAGTAGGTCAGAGTAAGTCAGAGTAAGTCAGAGTAAGTCAGAGAGTGACGACTCATTTTTTAAAAAATCAGTATATCGTAAATTAAAATATCTAAACTAAGAGAATATATATTTGCTAAAATAAATATATGTGGATTCTAATATTAATTCAAATATCTATAAAACAGCTGAAAAATAAGACTCTCTCATCCGGAATTACTCTGTTATCTCTATTTAATGAAAAACTCTTCCATCATCAAGTGTATGATTCATAAACAAGAACCTGTTTAAACTAAAAATTCTGTAAACCGGTTAAGCTAATTTTCCCGACAAAACCATATTTTCAGCAATCGATGCAAGATACAATTGACCGTTTAAAAAATTCCGCTTCGACGAACGATTTAAACCGGAAGAAAAATTGAAAAGCCAGCTCGAAACACTCGTAATTAACTATTTCAAACAAAGGGAACAAAACCGCGCGACAATATTCCCCGGTGAAATACCAGCAGGGTTAAATCGATCCATTAGACATTAATAGCTCGGGGATCGGGCACTCGGTGCAACAATGAAATATCAATCGTCCAATCTCGAGCCTCTTCAATTTCATAATCGAAACGTGTTTACATAACAAACCATCATCTTCCCTGCTGTGTTTTGGCCTGTATTCAAGCCGCGTTGCCGCGGAATCGCGGGCCCGTTTCATAGAATCCTTCTCTCTGTCTCTGGAGAGAGAGAGAGAGAGGTGAGTTCACGGTCGGCAATGGCCGAAGAAAAAGGCCTCGTGAAACCTTGATGAGCCGAGCTGCCGGCAAGTAGGCATTGTGGTGGATTATGAATTAAATTCACCCTCGACTAGCTCCGTGCCAGCACTTGCTTCCCTTTACTTTACTCCATAATACGGTCCGTAGCTCGCGGCCACCCCTTCGGCTCTTTTCCTCGACCATTCAGTCCTGACTGGCTCTCTATGTCTCTCTTCTCTTCCCTTCTCCTTCCTTCTCTTTTCTTCTCTTTCCTTATTTTTCCTTCTCTATCTTTCGCTCTGCTCCGTTCCACCGTCTCTCTCTTCTCCTCGTTTCTTCTCTGTCTTTCACCTTGCTCTGTTCCTCCGTCTTCCTCTCTAGCGTCTTCCTCTTCCGGCCACGTTCCTCGAGCTCTCTTCCATCTCGATTCTCTTCAGCTTCTTCTTCACTCTCGAGAGACTCCACCGAAAGTGGCCGCTACGAGCAGCATTAACCAGTGTCTGTATACGATAGTCTGCGTTATTAGCTCCTTTTTCCAGTTAAGCTCGCGTTGTTCTCTTTTTTCGTTTCCTTTTACCTTTTTCTTTTTCTTTTTCTTCTTTCTTTTTTTTTGCTTTCGAGAGAAACTCTGACGGAACGATAACGCGTGCCGGTTAATAGAGTCGTCTACGTTTTACAAAGTTACTATTTTTTATATTTTTCCCGCTCTCGTGTTTCCTTCCTTTTGCGTCCTATGCTCGTTCGCTTAATATCGCTGTGAGTCATCCGAAGATTACACGACAACGCGATCGTACTCGAACGAACGATTTTTAAACTTGATTTTATGAATAGCGTTTGTAAGGAAAGACTTGTTGTTTGTTTGGGTATTGTGTAATAAGTGTTTGGAGAGTTTGTTAGCTCCGGGGGAACGTATATTTTTTCGTTTATTGTCGTAAAATTTTGATAAATGACAGACAGCCTGGAGAACGAATCCGCTTTGAAATTGCTGGTGGAATTAAGAGAGGCAGTATCTTTGAAAGGGTAATAGATATGAAGAAAGGGTACAAGGGAAAATTAAACGGTGCTACGAGCTCTAACCTTTTATGTTACCATAACATTATGCATTTATGCACGTGCGTGTAGCTGCAAAGTGCGGTTGCATTTTTTCTTTAAGTTTCAGGCTCCTGAATATCGCGCAGGCATCAGACGTTATTTACAAAGATCGTTTGTTTAATAGCTACGCGCGATTAAAAACGTCTGTATGGATACGCTTTTGTAACTGAAAAGCTGCGAGAAATATTTGAATAGATAGTGTTAAACAAATTCAACGATTCAATTGATTCAGAAAATAAATTTTAATCTATTCCAAACGCTAGAAAAGAAGATCTTGCGGAACGGCTCGAAATTAGCCGAGCAAATAACAAATTAATTAGGAAAATATTTCCCAGATTGATTTGTAGGAACTGTATTTCATGCTTGACAAATAAAAGTAAAAGAGAAGACTAAAATTCTTACACAAACTAAATCATTTTTTACGAAGCATCAGAAGTAGATAAAGACGTGAAACTTAAATGTAGTTTATGTCATAAATGTCCCAAATATATTACAAATAACAATATCTGAATTGAAAACACATACAACGCGTTTCCGACCTAGGAAACATTTTTAAAATTTAATGTAAAAAATATAGGTCAGAAACAAGTGTTCATTTATTAATATTATAACTCTGATTTAAAAATCAACACGATATATTCACGACGCGTCATAAATACCTTTTAACCATTCATATAAAAAATTAACCTTACTGAATTCGTCTTAAAAACAGCCACAATATTATAAATAAAATAATACACCTTTTCATTGAAAAAAAAACCAACTTAAAAAACTTATCTTCAAAATAAAAAAGAAAAGTATTTATATCACCTAATGTCTCTCGTCGTACCAAACAACTTTTTAAATATTCTTAGCTCCTTCCGAGATATTCCATGTAAGTCCAGTTAAAATGGACACATCGTAGATTTCAAAGCAAAGAATAAATCACTTTGAAACAAAAATTATTACACCAGCAACAAAACCTTCAAACGCGTTTCATACGTTCCACGTTCATTCTTTCCGCGTGCGGAAAGCGCGAACGAGTTTCCTCGGGAACGCGCGGCGAATAAACTTCTTGGAGTAACTACATCGAGAGTACTAACTTCTTCCCTCATCAAATCCTAAACCCATCGTCCCGTCGAAGTTCCGTCCATCTTCGCGAACGAGATTTTGGTCCCCCTTTACCACAATCGATATAACGAATCCTCGCTCGGGGGAGCGCAATTATATCGATCGTTTCATCGGCACGTACGTGACGTCCGGTAACTTCGTATCCTCTTCTTCCTCTTCGGGCCTCGCCTCGCCTCCGCGCTGTCCTTTTTATTGAGAAAACTCTGACTTTTCTTCACCTTTTCTTTCTTTTTTTTTTTCTTTTTTTCTTTTTCTCATCCAACAAACGCGTGCAACGAAAACACCGCTTCTCTCTCGAAGCAGAGCTTCGTGATTGAGAATGTGTGTAATATCTATCCTCCGTAATTTTGACGGTCTGTTCGGTGTGAAGTTTCAACTTGCTCCGCGTACGAACGTTTGAACTTCGAAATTTCAGGAAAAGATAAAGTCCGATCAAATTGTGTTGGGTGAAACTTGGTACCCGATTCGTGACCTTTTTGTTCCAATTTAAATTCGACCATTAAGTTATTAACTTGAATGTAGGTGTATTAAGAAAGAAGATTCAAGTGAATGGAATTTATTTAACTCACTATTTTCATTTATGTGCACTTTTTTCGGAAAGCTCTTCAATTTAAGATCTTGATGCAAATATTGGACAAGTCCACGTTTTAGCAAAATTGTGATTTACAAAGTTTTGTATATTTTGATACATCGACGACGGTTTTATTTTAAAACATTCACCGGTTTTCGCACCGAAGTCTTCGATTCCTCATTAAAATTCGTAACCAAAAATTTTTAGATTAATATTCAAAGTTTTGTATATTTTTAAACATCGAGGACCGTTTTATCTTCAAAAATTCACCGATTTTTGCACAGAAGTCTTCGATTCCTAATTAAAATTCGTAACCAAAAATTTTTAGATTAATTTTCAAAGTTTTGTATATTTTTATACATCGAGGACCGTTTTATCTTAAAAAATTCACCGATTTTTGCACAGAAGTCTTCGATTCCTAATTAAGATTCGTAACCAAAAATTTTTAGATTAATATTCAAAGTTTTGCATATTTTTATACACCGACGACCGTTTTATCTTAAAAAATTCACCGGTTTTCGCACCGAAGTCTTCGATTCCTCATTAAAATTCGTAACCAAAAATTTTTAGATTAATTTTCAAAGTTTTGTATATTTTTATACACCGACGACCGTTTTATCATAAAAAATTCGCCGGTTTCGCACCGAAGTCTTCGATTCCTAAATAAAATTCGTAACCAAAAGAACATATGAGCATTCATTGCTGTCACAAAAACCTATACAGAAACATTTTAACAATCACATGCATTGAACATTGAAACTTCCAACGATTAAAGCACACTTATTCGTACCAAAGAACCAAACCACTTATTCCAAAAAATACTTATAACAAATCTC
>SMSQ01012710.1:99255-130668 GCA_019453375.1 Ctenoplectra terminalis | reverse complement strand
CGAAATATTAATATTACTCAAGATATTTCTTACTAAACTAAGAAAAATAATATGAAATTAAATATCACTGACAAACCAACGAACTGCTTGACCCTGCTATGGTCCTCAAATTCTTTTCGCCCCAAGCACGCTCTCATTTGACTAAAAAAATTCCTAACTCTGATACAAATGTATATTTATCATAAAATTAAAGAAAGCAAATTTGTATACTGACAATAACTTTATTACACTTTCCCCAAAATTAGGAATTTTTTTAACGAAAGAAAAACTAAGGGTCGTAGCAGGGTTAAGAAGTATACTTGAAGCGTAAAGGGTTAATATGATCAACAGACTGCAGATTTTCATAATTAGAGATTTCATAATTTCAGATTTAAATAATGCAGATGAACATAATTTAAAAAATAGAAGCTAAATAGGCAGTTGTTTTGTTCACTAAATATTATGAGTATTATATTTTAGATTTACTTATTATATGTATTCTGTACAATTTTGCACCCTTAACCCTTTCGCAGCGAAGAACGAAATTAAATAACCATTTGCTAAAATCGCAAACTCTACAATATATTTTCTACAGCACAGAATTACTTTTATTTTCATACGTGACATACCATAATTCATTATACAATATACCTAAATTTTAGTGTATATATTTTTATTAAATCAACACAAACTATGTTAATTCTAATATCAAGAACTCCTTTAGTCTTCAAAGCAGTGAAACGATTACACATAAATTAATAAAAATCTGCAACCCAATTACCAACGTACACAACCAACCGTATCCTAAGAAAAATTCCACGAAAGCATGATTCGTACGTGCGCGTTGTAACAGCACAATACGTCAGGGTTCGTTTCGACGCTATTCGCATCGAGCCGCAGTTGCAATTAGAACGAATTCGGCCTCCAAAGGCGAGTTTAATTCGGCGGAATTAGGAGTGCGGAACCGGCTCTTTCCCGTACGGGAAACTCCGGAAATTTCGAGAGTTCGTCTGGACGTCTTGAAGAGGATAACGGAAAAAAGGTAGGGACAGAGAGTCGAAAGAAAAAGGAACGAGGGCGAGACAAACGTCGAACTTCTAAAGAATCGACCGAAGAACGAGTCGTTCGGAGAATAGCTAAAGTCGACCCCTTCGCGTTTGGGGATTTCAAGATCGGGGGAATTCGCATAATCCTTTCGTGGAATAGTCCTGGAATGATTGTGTAACGCTTGCAAGACAACCGAGACCGTGGAAAAAAGGTATCTTTTTTTTTTCTTAAACGAGACGAGGCTTCAGTGAATATAAAATGAGATATCCAAATGATGTATTCAATTTTGTAACATGATTAATATTGTGTAATTGAGGAGCTTTTTGAAAAAAGGGTCCTTTGGATGGACTGGTGAGTTAATTGCATAGAATTTTTTTTAATTTACAGCTACATTTAAACTGATAATTTAATAATGAAACTACTGAAACAGTTAAATGACCGGTTAGCAATTTTTCATAGAAATTCTATAAATTTTTTTAAGCTGTATTTTTTTATATTTTCTGTGATTTTTGGTAAAATATATGGTTAAGGATTCGCTTCTTTTGTATTACATATTTTTCCAAATATCTATTTTTGTGATTTCTTTAGTATAAATAAAATATTTTGATTGAAGGTAGTTTTAACGTTATTGGTCTTTGATATTTAAAAATATAAATTTTTGAAATAAAGCATTGTGCAGATAAAGCACGATTAATTGTATTTATAAATTAATTTTCAGTTACGGTAATCTAAATTATCAGTTTAAAAAAGAAAACACGATTAAGTTCTAGGTAAAGTAATTACATTTACCGTGTCTTTTAATGAATATAGAATCGGAAAACATTAATTGAAAAATAACATTTGCCGTACGCCTTTCCCATATAAATTACAAGATACATTTCTGCCCGTGTAAAAGACTTTAAGTAATTAATGGTCGGTCGTATTGTTTTAAGGAAAGTAATTTTTCTCGTTTAAATAGCAGCAAAAAATTTACGCTGGTTCTTTCTGGTTAAAAGGTAACGCAGGTTACGCTTCTTCCTACGGGAAGTTTGTTTCAATCTTACGTTATTCTGAAGTTTTCTGATTGTAGAAGATTGAGAGTTTTCAAGAGAAGTGAGCAAGCAAAAAGTAGAAACGCAAAGGCAGAGAGCCGTTCATCGTTAACCATTTCAACGTAGTAATTAATGAAAGAGATAAAAATATTCCATAAAATTTCAATCTCTTTGCCACTCGTTTCAACATTATTTCCACCAAAAATCCTATCACGTATTTCGTATTGTAACAGTTGTACTTCGATACTCCTATCAAACCAACGATAGATTCAGAAAATTTTATGAAAGAACTTGGACAATTTTAAGAAAGCTCTACCTTCTGTTAAGAAAACATACAATTAAAGAAAGCTAACATTTGTAAAAAATTATGGCGATAAAAAATGTTTAATATCCTATGTTACATGGATATTGAACAAAGTAGCTGATACTCTAAGAGAGCAGTAATTTTTATAATTGAAGAATAAAATATTCTAGAATAGAAATAATTTTTATAATTGAAGAACGAAATATTCTATGATAGAAATAATTTTTATAATTGAAGAACAAAATATTCTATAGAATAGAAATAATTTTTATAATTGAAGAACAAAATATTCTAGAATAAAAATAATTTTTATAACCGAAGAACAAAATATTCTATAACAGAAATAATTTTTATAATTGAAGAACAAAATATTCTAGAATAGAAATAATTTTTATAATTGAAGAACGAAATATTCTATAATGAAAGTAATTCTTATAATTGAAGAATGAAATATTCTAGAATAGAAATTATTTTTATAATTGAAGAACATGATATTCTACAATAGAAATAATTTTTATAATTGAAAAATAAAAGACGTCACACAGAAAATCAAAAACTAAGTAGACGAAAAAACTATGCGACCTATTAGTTGTATTACTACCTATTAAATTTTTCTTCCTTCGACCCTTTCTTCAGCATATGAGACTGATTAATGTAGTAGGACGTCGTGGCTAATATCACGGCCGGAACATCGTAAATACGCGAACCAGATGGCTGGCAGTAATTTCGGAAATGAACAGCGGAAAACGTCAAGGATAATCGTGTTAGAACGCGGACAGGTGGTCAGTTAGCGAAGTCCTTCATATTTCGCGGCTACGTGCAGTGTTGAGTAACCGGGCTCCAAATTTTATGTGCATAGCGTTCGTGAAAAACAAATACCGTTTTATTCGTATGGTTTATCGAAATAATTTATGATTTTCTATGTTAGCAACGTAAATGTATTAGTACCTTTTGGTTTTCTACTATTGTGCCTAAATATAAATCGTAAACTATACATTTTTAATAAAATTGAAACCTGGACACAACACGTTCGACAAATTTTTCTTGTAATGTAAAATCATTTTTGTCAATTCATACGACTTTAAAATATTAAAGTAAAAATATTTTTAAATTATATAAAATAGTACAATACATATAAAAAATCAATTTTGATACATTTTATTATTAAATAATATTTTGATAACTATAAAACTGTTTTTCTGAAATTTTTATTTTTAGTACCTATAGCTTTCTTTTTATATCCATTTTTCAATTTATTTCCTTCCTAAGATATTTCTAAAATTTTAAATTCTTTTTAACTAATTTGGACTTCAATAAAGACTTATTTCTATAAAATTGATACTAAAGAATAATCGCAACTTTATTCCGTAAACACAATTTTTTTATAATTTTGTACATTTGACAAATTCTCTTTGATTCAATTACTATTTGAAATAAAAATCTTCGAATTCCAATTAGAACTCGAGGCATTTGGAGTTTCTCCCTGTTGTACAATAGCAATCGACGTATCGTGAAACCGCAAGAACACCAGATTTCAAAGAGATACTATAGGACTGCGGGCCAGTTTCCCAAGTCAAGAACGTGAGCAACATCCCTGCATTGCATATCCAACCTACCCTTATACAACAGCTCTGTGTTGGGTGCATGCAAAATTCGGGTAACCACACAAAAAAATCCTCACCGATATTCTTGTGGCCCTGCATCCACTCTCAACCATCCTGGAATATATCTTGGAAACAACTTCGGATCAGTTTCTAGAACTGAACGCATTTTGAGCTCCGATGACTGAACTTCTTAACCCTTCGCGTTCCACTGGCGCCGCTATGGCGACATGTGTAATTTTCTATAGAAGTTATATTTCAAATTAAATTTTCTATTTTCATCGATTGGATTTTATTTTTTCATTTTAAAACTAAGCAAATTAATCAAATAAATAGAAAAACCAAGAACAGTTATAATTTTTGTTTCTTTCCAAAAGAATATTTATTAGTCCTGATATAATATATAATAGTCCTGTGAAACTTTTTTTTTTCATTTTAAAATTAAAGCAAATCAATCAAATAAATAGAAAATCAAGAACAGTTATAATTTTGTTTTCATTTTAAAACAATGGAAATTAATGAGATAAATAGAAAATCAAGAACAGTTATAATTTTGTTCCTTTCCGAAAGAATATTTTTAATTTTTACAGTAGTCGTGTGAAACTTAAGAAAGTTTAAGAGCGCAAAGGGTTAAAGCAGGGTAAGTTTGAAATAATTAGACCACCGCGAGAGACCGACCAGTATTAATATCTCAAAATAGAACAAATAAATCAACTTATTATTATTCTCATACAGACAATTGTCGCGAAACCATATATATATATATTATAAATCACATTAAAAATTTTGCGCATACTAGAAAGTAAAAATACAAAAAACTGTTTCGAAACCTCCGCAAACGAGGATTGTGTTAAATGTGTAAAGTATGGACGTGATTTTATGATGAATGCTGTAAGAATGGGAACATTTATAATTTATGTAGAAAATTAAAGAAGAAGTAACATATCGACTAATTTTCTCTCGTATTATATTTTGTATAAGCTACATTTCCGGTATTCATAATGAGTGGACGCTCTAACCCGAACATACGACCGTCCAATGTTGGTATTTCTTGATTAAAAAAAGAAACAAATATTTTAATATATCGCGAAGTACGATTTATATATATTCTAAATTACTCGTCTGCTGCTTTCATTTTCCCAAAACAGCAAAAATATAAAAAACCAACAACGCAATGGCTTCTTTCCAAAAAAATGATCGAACTATCCCACACTTACCTTATTACACTCCTCAAAAAAAAGAAAATAACTAAAATTAGACGACAAAGAAAACTATATAAAATACAGAACAGTATGAAGTAAGAATTAAAATTAATAAGCACGCGAAATAAATAAGGATTCCAGAAAATAAATAACAATGATTAATAAATTTTGCACCGTCTCGAAAGATTTATGCCTATCATACACTGTAATGAACTTGTTCGGCTCTCTGTTTAGAACAGAAGTTAACATTCGTGGAATTGAATCGCGATAGTGAAGCAAGAGAAGAATTCCCGAAGTTATATCTCGCTCGAATAACATACTAATTAATTTAACCAAGTTCTTTGACGTTTCTCGGAGCAGCATTGCGATTAGGCGGAAACTCGGACCGGGTATAAGAGAATGTAAATGATAGGAGCTGCAAGTTCATTATAACACCGTGGTGGGGCTGCAAAATTGTTCGTGGAACTTTCGTGAATGGCAGTTAATTATAATTAATTCCATATTGTCTGGTCGACAGCTCAAGCTGATTCTTTGCTCGAGGAGAATCATTCGAAGCGTGGCCGCGAAGTTTTAGTTATTATTGGAATTAATACGAATACGAAATTAACATGTACATTGTACCGGCAAGACAACTTTCAAAAACGCGAAATTCTATCGTTCAGATCAATTTATCATCCCTTGTCCCAAAAATTTCTGAATCAGAAATTTGCATTCTTATGCCTAGCTAGTTTAGTATCACGAATGATACTTCTGTACATATTCTTGCTACGAAGATGACTAAACGGTACTTTTAAGTATGTAAAGAATGCTGCAAAATTTTTGTAGAAATGAATACTTAGAATTATATTTTATTTGAAGTGTAACGAACAATATATTAAGCTACCTTAACGAAACTACTTAATGTTTCTTTCATAAATCGTATAAACTATGGTAAAACATAGCCAAATTCAAGATTCATTTAGAAATGAATTTAGAAACGTTTTAAATCTGTGATACAATTATGAAACTTTAGAAACCAGAAAATAAATGGTAAAAGTACGAAAATAATTACAATTTCTTTCAAATACCTTAATTTTAGACAAATGTTTAGGATAATTCCAGGTGAGATAATTCTGCAGATGATATAACTTGAATTTTCTTCCTTTTTTCTGCGCTTCTTAATAGTATATAAAATATTTAAAAAATACTAATAGAATAAATCCACGTGTCTACTCCGGCAAATATATATTTTCCAATCTAAATATCAACTAAATTTATGATGTATTAATTTTTTTAAACAAAGTGGACTATCACTCCCAACTTACGATATAATAACGCAACCAAGAAAAATATTAACCATCATAGAAATATAAACTCTAATTTATCGCACAGAAATCTATAATTTTACGTATACACACGCAAAAACATAAAATCCAGCGATCTGCAATCGAGGAATACTGTTGCTCGCTACTAAAACAAGATGAAAGACGATCCAGAGGAATATCGTGCGAGCCAACAAAATTTGGCCCGTGTTGGAATCGGACGAATTTAGGTTCGCACATACTCGAACACGGATTTTAACTCGGATATGTCGGAGAATGCAAGACGAACTGGCCGGAACCGCTCAGGAGCATATTATCAGTTCGTTCTACGCTCATAGGAAACCGCAATTTCCACGGATTACACGGACGAAAACTGACTCTCGCGACTGTACAGCGTCGGCCTGGCTACTGGAATTCATGGGTCGCGGGTTATGCCGCATTCGGTGGTATGTAGTAATTAGCAACATTGCTTCCAGAACCCAAAGGTGGAAGGAGGACCGACTGTACGGATCGGAGTATCGCCAGCGCGGATTTCATTCGAAGGAATACAGCGAGCGACCACGATGTTATCTTGCAAATTATTGTTACTATGCGGTCCACCGATTGTCTTAGCGCAAATCGACTATCACGTTCGATGAAATTCTTCTATTGAAATTTTGTACCATATATTAGAAGATAATATATCGTTAATTGTAAGCGTTAAAAAAAAAAAGAATCCAAGAATCGGATTATTTTTAAAAATTGCGTGATTTTAGAAAGAAGATATTTTCTTACGAAAGTCGAAGAATTAAAAAGAATTTAGAATTTTTATAATTGTATCGATAATATAATTTTTTGTGATTTAATCTGAAATAGATTGTTTGTGAGAGATTTTAATTTTAAACAAAATTAACATAGAGAATTGAAATGTAATTTTTCACGATAAAATCTAAAAATCTAAAAATAGATCGTTGGTAATAAATTTTAGCTTCAAGCGCGACGAACGATCAACATTTTAAGTCCGTCAACAATGCTTTTTGTAACGTCACAAAACCACCGGAGACGATTCAACTGCTTGAAACGCGAGTACAGCCATCCTACCATCTTCTTCTTAATATTAAATTTAATAAAGTCTCAAACACCTGTAGCTAAATTATCGCTCTAGTTTGCTGTTTCCTGGGGGTCAGGCAAAAACCGGGCCGAACGCAAGAAGACGAAATAATTTCTAGCTTCTTCGTCTGCCACTTTTTTGGCATCAATTTCTATCTGTCGGCTGAACTTCGACAAAACTGCGGTAACAACTGACGGTAATGCAACTTCGTAGGTCGTTATGGAACAGCTTAAAATGCAGATCTGCGTGGAATTATTATAAGAAGAAATGTGGAAGAGCGGTGAAGGCAAAGATTAGCCTTTTGTGCGGAGATCTGAGAGCGTGTTCTTGAAAGTGTACGCTGAAAATATCATCGAAGACGTAGAAATTTAGAACAACAATTTCAATACTATAAAAACTAAGTATTTTTTGTTTAAAAAGGGAAATACAAAATTTTAACAATACAATTCGAACATTTTAACCCGCGAATGTCTGACTACATACAAGCAGCTTCTACTTGAACTTGAGAATGTCTGACTGTGGCTTCTACTACTTAAACCTGTTACTTTCTACACAGTTCTTCCAAACAGCTTTACTTTAATTTCTGTTCCATATTTACAATTACATTTTAATATAGTATGAGAAAATGAAGTACTATGTTAAACTATACATTTCGATTATTAAAAACGAATAAAAACATAAATTAAAATAGCTGAACAAAAGGAAATTTTGAGTTAACGCGTTTATTTAATATCTGACCACACAATGTACCTGATCAAAGCAACCAAATTGACACAACAGATTTGTTTTGCATAAATACGGTACAAAATTAACAGAGACGCGCGACCTTGCGTAAATTTCTGTAATCGATCAGAGGACAGACAGTCGGTAACTGTTAATAATTTTAGTGTTAAACCACAGACTAGGTATAACAGTAGACAACTCATCGAATGTACTTTCGTGGCCCAATTTCCTGGTGATCTAGGGTCCTATTACCATTTTGGTATCGCTCACAACGTTATCAACAGAACATAGAAAGATATATTAGCGCAAGCTCGGTAGGAATTGTTATTAAATCCGTATTAAAAAAGAACTTTGCAACTGATCAAACAGAGAAAAAAAAATAAAACTGTCCAATTGTTACGTTGGTATAAAAATAAATGCCCACGCTTTGAAACCCTACCAAATCGAAATTCAAGATCAGAAGCAAGTAGAATTGAAGAAATGCCTGACCAAGATCGAAGCCAATTAGCTCGTATCATTTTGGAACGACTTCATATAATTTAGGCTTGGCAGCGAATGGATTAAATCTGGGCTCGAGATTCCCTGATAACGGAAACCGAAAAGTAACTTACAAAGGTGAACCAGAAAAGTAAAATCACGGAACCTGTATGGAACACACGTGGACGACCAACGATCGTAAGGATCATTGTCCGTGCACACGTGCAGAACCTCGAGCTAGTAAATATTTGTTTCGGGGCCTGACTCGCGACCGCGACCGCGATGGCGACACAAGCTGTTAAGGACAACGGACTGACACAAGTTTATGATACGGACACGCCAGCTGCTATTTTTGAGGACTTGTTAATTTTACCGTTTTTTGCATGCTAGTAATTTAATTACCAGGAGAACCGTCGAAACCTTAGTTACTACCTGAGCCTTCGGCCTCTCCGCTCAATAGCAATTGACGTATCATAATATTTACCCCTCGGACTACGGACTTGACGCACACGTGGCCGCCACCTTTTGACTTTACCGGATTTACCAAAATATTTCCCTCCGCCCAAGGACTGCTTGTAGAAAACGCCTCAACTACAGAAACGGACACAGATTGGACAAGACACTTTTCCCACTGCAAGAATTAGCTTCAAGGACACACCCCTGGACGGACAGAATTTAGATATAAGGACATAGGATACCTTAGATGATTATTATTATATTTGGACCAGGGCATAGGCCATTAAGAACGTTATTACATTTGGACTCTCATTTTTGGACATTAGACAGTGATATCTGCTAAGTTGTGTTGTATACCTAAATATATTTAATAAAGTATTGTTATTGTTTTGACAAATTGTTTTTTACTACATATACGGCTCCACGAACTCTGTGGGAGCAAACACAAGCCACAGTATCATTGTGCACGCAAATGATCTATGTAATACAACCAGTCACCCGTGCCGATTCGGATCTTTCATCCTACGGCATGATTGAGTGACCGGAGGAACCAAAATGCATGCGACTCACCAATAGACGCGTCGGATGAGAAGTCATCCTGTTTAGGAGAAGTCATCTTATCAAAGGGAAGCCGTCCACGCAAGAGGAAGTCATCTTAACATAAAAAATAATTACTGTAGATAAAATAACTTAATTTCAAATAGAACCGCAAAATTAGGTTTCAAATTTGATCGCGCATAGTTAACCATTGCGAGAAAAGAAATGTTTATAAAATCTATACCTGAAAGATCGCGTAAGACCATACTTTACAGTAATACTAATAAAGTAGTAAATAATTAATTACTATTCCTTCGCGATTTTATTAGCTACAAAGTTGACATTTTTGAGTTGAAAAATATATCTATGCTTCTTTAATCATCTACTTTCTTCGCCTAAAAGACTTCTACTACGATTCTATGCTCCTGTTATTCTCAAAAATGTATAACAAGAGCAGAGAACTAAACTCGCAGCTTTAAATCGCAGAGGGCATAGCGAAACGTCTGATTTTTTTACACGATCGGTATTTCAGAACATCGGACAACGAAATCCCATAAGATGTTAAGTCTATCCTGTACCTCGTCTGTGGTTAAACAGCTTCGAGTACGCAGTATATCTGCCATTTATCTGCCGCGATAACGACATGAATCATACGAATCAAATTCTCTAGAGTCTGTATCAATCGAAAATCAAATTTAGTATGTAGCAAGCCCCGATGCTATTTCAGAAAATCCAGATAAGATTGCTTATTTACACGAGCATCGCATCGATACTCTATCTTATCGTTTTCCATTTTTACATTTTGCACTGATAAATCTTCGCACTAGCGAATGCTACGGGGAATACATTTATTCATGGATTCCAGAAGAGTAATTTATATTCCGTCGCTTTTCACTTCCTATACGAGACTACATGCGTCAGGCGATACTTATCAACTCTTGAATGTTAGATAAATCAAATTTAGATTGTCATTAAATCCATTAAATTAAATTTATGAATCTGATCATTATTAAAATCGTAACTAGCTAATCAATCCTATTTTTAAACTCTTTTCTTCCTATTATCACCGATTATTTTTTAATAACTATATTAAACATAACGTACATAAATATTTGGAATGCAATTATCCTAGTTTCGTAACTTAAAATCGTTACCTAATTTAATAAAAATAATTCCTATTCCAGGATGCTAAAATAAAAATTAATTTTGTTAACAACTGTAAGACCGTAAAATTTCAACTGTATTAAGAACCAAATTTTTTTATTCCAAATTGTGTACCAACATTTCACACATTTCATATCTGTACAAGATATACGAACTACCAAGAAACTAGTAAGCAGTTTACGGCTCAAGTAATAAATCATATCGCTAACGCGTTATCGAACCCGAAATAATACCCTTACGCGCTTAATTTCTAGTACGAGTATAGTAACACATTATAGTGTTGAATGGCAAGAGAATACATAGACGCACGCGCATTGCACGTGCTTACAATCATGCCAGTAATGCTTCATTCAACCTTTACCGATCATAGTCTAGTTTCTGTGGAATATTTCAAAAAGGGAACGATACGATTACCAAAAATTAGAAAAAATTGAAATACGCGGTAAATAGTAATCTTCACTCTGTTACGTAAGCGAAATCATGAACGAATGTAAGATATTGTCGGTATTTGTACATTTCAGGTTTCAACTGTATGCACAGCTGGTTGTGATATATTATAGTCTAATTGTAATAGCGAATTTGAGTACTGAGATCATGACCCAGAGATCAAATTCTGTAGACATTCAGGATCTGCAAGATATACAGACACCCTTTGGAATACCTTTAGCAGGGATCTATAAACGGTGAATAAAATTTTTTATCTCTGTTTAACCTAAGTATTGCAAATTATTTATCTGCAAATATAATGTTTGGTATTATACATAATATAATGAACAGTAATTGTATCGTATAAATTTTTTAATCAACCGCGCTCCAATTTTCATTCAGTATTGTATGTACGAAGGTGTTGTTAAATTATTGTTCGTTATCACTTTGCATGTTTCTTGCAGGAGCTTTGCTTATGTAACAATCAAAGATAGATTACCGGTAATTTTAACTAAAATAATTGATACTCTTAGCCGTAATAAAGAGAATATTGCTCAGACTCATGGGGAGGTAAAGTATATGTTTGAAGACATATTTATTGTAATCCGATGATGTATTCAATATCAAACATTTTTTTTTTTCTTTTTTTTTTTATTTAGAATGCTACAAAGGAAGTTAAGCAAGTAATAGGATTCATTAGTAAAATAAAGAATGAGATAGTAACAAATAAAACTGTAAAACCTCTACGGTTGGTACCTGATGATGTGAATAATGACGCTGAAGAATGGAATAAATATTTAATTAAAAGGACCGAGATAGAAGGTGGAACACCAACATGGTTCAATACTGCTTGGCTGTATTGTGAATGCTATATGTATAGAGCCCTTGCACAAGAGTTTGCACTCTTGTAAGTTTCAGAAAGAATTAAAAATCGGTACGATGAAAAATTGTGTACCTGTACAAATGTAATTTTTGTTTCTTTTTAGGAAATATATGAAAAATTATGATCCTTTTGAACAACAAAAACAGAGCGCATTTGTAAATTCATTGATCAGCATAGAAGCACTTTCTACTTATACTATGAATCTCATACCCAAAGCAGAGAATCTATCAATAGTTGAAACTAAGGAGGAACTTTTTAAATTTATTAAATCTAATCTTTGGGGCAATAAGTATGTTTACTTTACAATGTTTATTTTTACTTTTTATATAACTCTATCAAATTTACTAGAATATGATCCTTGTAGATGTGATTTATCCCTAAGTGCGGGAGCAGAAGTTAGTCAAAGTAGTCATCCTATAGAAGTGTTAAAATCATTGGATAATGATATTCTTGTAAATAACTCAGAATCCATTTGGAATTTATTAAGAAAGAAAGACAGTAATACAGATATTGTAGATATGATACTGGATAATGCTGGGTATGAACTTTTCACTGATTTATGCCTAGCTGTATTTCTAATCTCTTGCAAACTTGCTGGGAAAGTAAGATTTTATGTAAAGCATTATCCATGGTATGTCAGTGACACAACAACAAACGATTTCCATTGGACTCTAGAGTATATGAAGAACTCGCCAAATGAAAGTATACAAGAATTAGCTAAATTGTCATACGATTACTTGAAGAACAATGTATGGACTATCGAGGTAATTCTAACTTTATTTTGTATAATTTCAGTGAAATAATTATGACACAATATTTATATTTTATGTATATGTTATTTAGGAAGAATTATATTGGACAGGACCTTATGACTTTGCAGAGATGAAAGAACACGATCCAGTGTTGTACGCAAAATTATCAGATGCTAAATTAGCAATATTTAAAGGCGACTTAAATTATAGAAAATTATTGGGTGATATAAATTGGGAATATACAACAGAATTTACAAATGCATTAAGAGGTTTTCAACCAACAAATATTCTAAGTTTAAGAACAGTAAAATCAGATGTTTGTGTGGGTTTATCACCCGGTATAGCAGAAGAATTATTTAAAAAAGATGAAGATTGGATGGTTACAGGACAATATGGACTTATTCAAACAACTATAGCTGGAACTTGTCAGTGTTCTAACAAAACATGTTAAAATCTATGAAACATGAAATATTGGAAATACTGAACTACAAACAGATTTTTATCATGCTGTTGCATATATTTTCTATCCAGTGTATACCATTCACAAATTTCCTGTACTTCAGTTATTGTGTATTCAGTGTACATACATAACTTAGCAATTTATACTTATAGATGTTATATATATATTTTAATTGTTACACCAGTTCAAATTGTATACATGATTGAAGCTGTGAAAATAATTATCAAAAGCTATTCTATTGTAACATTTCAGTAATTTTCCTTTTAAATTTGTGTATAACTTTTTATGTATATACATTTTGTACTATAATACTATAGTCTTTGTAATCAGAATTTTCATACCACAAACTATTCTTCAAAAATTAATGATTTAATTATATGTCCTATATTGTACAGATACAGCACAAAAAAGAATAAAATTTTTCAGATTCTACTCTAAAAACCCAAACATGTATTCACTCTTGAATTATAAATTGTAAATAAACTGCAGATACATAATTTGAATTAAAAATTTTTATAGATTTTTCTAACTGATATAAATAATCGATAATGTTAGTATTTGTTATGTTTTGTTATTTTTTCACATGCTTGTAAACATCATTGCTATAAATATTTAAATAATAAATCATTATTTCATTATTGTTTCATGTATATATTATTTCTAATAATAGTTTACAATTAATATTTATCATTCAATATAATAAAATTTATGTTTCGATATACCAATTCATTATTCACCAAAATTTACTCCAAAACTCTATACTTAATACAATGTACATAACATAATTAATTAGATACTTAAATTTTAAACGTATACATTTTTACAATTATGTGTTATATAAATGTGTCTGGAAAGGTGTACTTTTCATAACATATTTATATACAATAAATGTAAATTAACAAATCAAAGATACTAAATATATATAATTTCTACCAAAATAATTTTCATAGAATACTAATATACCCATAATGTTTATGTATAGAGTATTTAAATAAAATGTTAGCCCTTAGTAGTTTAAATAAACACATTTTGTTGTTATTAATTATGACTAATTTCCTTATATTATGGTACAGAATTATTACAACTGTTTTCTAGATGACCAAAATTCAATTGTAACATATATTTTCAAAATTAAATGACTTTTTGTTATCCCGTTTTAATACTGTTATTTATATTTTAAAATATACTTAGGAAACTTAGAACTTAACTTCTATGTTTTAAAAGAATGTGAATGTAAATCAGAGATAAGATAAAAATGTAGAATTATAAACTATTAAATTTGAAATGTTAAACGAACAATATATAATCTAAACATTTATATATAGCACCGCACCCAAAACCGATCAAATTTTTTAATGATTTTACCAAGTGGCAGTAGAGTTCTTAATGATTAAAAAATACGTATTTTAATTTGCATTTATGCATCGATATATAATGTTCACGAATAAAATAAATTTGAAATCATGGAAGCATTACTACTGATAGCATTACAATAAATGCTATAAATGGTTAACATTTATGAACAAGCTTGTCCAGCAAGCTTCTATAAGGACAACATTTATTTTTAATATTTTTTTAAGCAAACCTTTCAATATAATGTGCAAGTATAAAATTCTGATGTTTATTAACTATTTGTCATATTACAAGGAATTTAACAATAGCTCAACTTTTGAATTTGATGTGGTAAATTTTCATATCACTTTAGTTTTAATATAATAGTACTTCAATATTGCAATAACACAATAAAATAATGTAATGTTCATAATCTCATAATACTAAGGCAGTAATATTAAGAGACTTTATAATACTTATTTCTTTATCTCTGATTTATTATTTTCAAGATGTGTGTATATATAGACAAAAATAAATTTACTGTTCTATAATACATTATTATTGAAACATATAATTTCAATGTTATACGAACTTATGTAGAGAAACCTTCAACATTATGAATAATACACTAATTCAAATATTTTTAGGCTGCTAAACATAAAAATTCTATTCAATGGATACAGGATGTTCCAAGAAATATTAATCAAAGAAAAATTACAGGTGTACTTCAAATTAAGCAAATCTATGTTACTAAACTAATTAAATTAATAGCAAAAATTTTAATCCTAACGATAGATAATTTCCAATTAATATTATAGCAACAAAAGATTTAAGTATGTTTGAAACATTTCAATTTCTTCCGATTTAAATATTAAAAACGGTTCCTACATGTATTTAAAATATATGGACATAAGGTTTATTATTTAAATAAAAGATAATACAAAACTTACATTCAAATCAATATGATCGGCACAAATATTGTTAAAATTAACAATACACCTTCTATCACGAAGATCGATATACATTCACAAATTATATTTGTGAACTAAATACTCAGAAATGCCACTGTTAACTACTCGCTGTTCAAAACGAATACAAAGATTTGGGACTGATAATTACGCAATCGCGTGAGTTTATAATTTTATTATTTCAAAACATATATGTTACACATTAAAAAATAGAATGAAATATTTCGACCGTTTCTAATGTTTCTACAACTGAAAACTTGCTAGAAATTATTTAATATTCAAAGAAACATATTCAACGAACAAATTATTTCACGCGACTATACAAAGTACTTTAAAGAAAGATTAAATATTTCTTGATCACCCTATACACGCTCGAAAATTCGTAAAAGATGATATATATATATATATTACTGATATTTACTTACATTTTTCCATTTTATTAAAAGAGAAACAACAATTTTTCTTGAAAAGTACGCGTTCAATTTTAATATCATCTGTCTTTGTTGCCCTCGCAAAGTGACTAACTAATCGTAACAGATAATCCCGACTTTGTATTTCTTTCTACTTGTATATCACCATCGTATAATGTTAATAATAGCAACATATATACGACAAGTTAGTTAGTAACAAAATTTATCGAAAACGTACGTACTTATCGCGTATTAATTAAAAAACTTATCAACTTCGACATTCTTTTGCCACATCGAATTATTCCCGCGTTACACTTAAATCATAGATCATGGCGACACATCGAGAAATACCTAAATGTGATAGAAATGACGTTCATAAAGTAATCCTATTTTTTGACATTTGAGTACTTTACTGCCACCTAGAGAAGCTATAAATATAACACTTAAAAAAAAAAAAAATAAAAAAAAAAAAATAAGTTTTGGAAGTAAACCTACTATAATTCATTTTTATATAAAGAGGGGGACATAAAGAAATGGTAAAAATTCGTCGTCAATGTCACAACTGTGCAAAAAATTACTTTCATCGCTTTAACATTCAGACAAATAGCAAAAATGTAGCACTTGATTCGACACTAAATGTCGGCCACATAATTACCGCGTCTATAAACATATTTGCAGTCCATGTGCAGACACAATAGACACTGAGAAGATATGGGACAAAACTCGGCACAGTGCAATCTTTCTTTCCTGAGCTGACATGGCACTACCCCACACGCAAAGTACTCACTCACACTTTAAATTTTGTTATTTTCTTTTGTAATATTTAAATATGAACATTCATAATTCAACTATCAAATGTATTAAATAACAATAATGGAAATGACTAATATTCTAAGTCTGTTTTACACAGTCTGGTTCAAGGTATTTGGTCTGAATTGTATGATCATTAACAATGATTGCAGCTATTCCATTTCAGATTGCAACTAAAATTCATGCAAAATTGATAGTCCCAAGTTTTCACGCTAGTACCCAGTATTTGCTTTATACACTTGTAGTTTGTGAGAGGACTGTTACTTAGTGAATGCAGCAAATACTGCCCAAAGAACTGGATTAGCATTAGGTTTAGCAGCTTCTGCTTCAAAGTCAAGATCCAATAATATCCGTACTCGTCGCATCGCTACTTCGTAATCGTCGTCGCAAAGTGGCGCAAATGCATTTTCTAATACATCAGCTGCATGAGCTAAAATAACTAAAGCTAGTGTTCGCCTATCCATACGACCAGCATCATTGACCCAGCGGCTTAACACAGCTTCTTGAATCTGGAAAATATAAATAATACACCCGTTAGTTTAATTTTTATTATCGTCAATAATAGCATTAGTAACAAAGGATAAAGAATAATATCTTAACAATGTAAAAATGAGATTTTAAGGAATACCAAAAATATATATACTATATAAAAACCTAAAATTACAATATACAATATAAAGCTTAAACAGGATTCAAGCTATCTAATCATATTGCACGCGTATACACACTCATCTAGCATACATCCGCATGTGTGATAAGATATTATTTCATAGATTCAAAGCGCATTGAATAAATATAAAAAATAATACGACTAACATAATAACTTACCTTTTTTACAAGACGGCTCTTGGCAAGGTTATCAGTAAGAGGATGGGTTGTCATATCAAATAGTAAGAAATTCTGTTTTTCAGTTGTTAAAACTCCTTTTTCAACAAGATTTTTGGCTAATCTTTCTCTCACATTTTTCAATTGATATCTTAATTTGAGTGGGTTCCATGTTTCTCCTAATTAACAAAGAATATTTAAAACATCGTCCAAAATGTATAACCAAACAGGTAAGTCTTCAAACAATGCACGTATAAACTAACCACTGAGGTATTCTATCCAACTGGGAACAGTTTCAGGTGGATCCGTTTCCTTTAAGTGTTTCAAAGCTTCGTCTAACAAAACATCCCCTGTCGGAGCATCATTCTTCAACAGAAGTTTCCTCACCAACAGTCCCTTCTTCCGCATACCAGCTTTTTCTAATTCTACACGACCACGGAATCCAAGCTCCGCCAAGATACAACCGCGTAAACCTGAGCTTATGCAATCGTTCCAAAATGATGTGTAACCCTGCAAAAAGATGTACGCTTGAGAACTCAAGATACTGTTTCTGACGCATCCTGCTGGTCGTGTCGTCGAACCAATCCCAATGAAAGATCCTAGAAGAAAACGATGTCAACACACCTCCTTGTCCTTCAATCCAAGTAATAAAACTTCCTCCATGAGTGTCAATCTTGTTTCTTTATCAGAATCATCGTCGACAGTGGGATTTGAATTAAGATCTTTCTGCGTAGAACTGTCTGTGTCCATCCCATGGCCGGATAGTTTATCGTTGTGGTCAATATCGTTCGAGCCATCCTGGCCAAGACCACTGCCGCTACTGCTGTTAACAACACGTCGCCGTTGTACCAATCCGTCAGTGCGATTCATCCTTTAAGGAAGCTGTGCTTCTTTTCCGATTACGTCCGCGTGTCAGATACGCCACCGTGTCGCCTTTACTTCCGATGATTGGGAGTGTAGTCAACCGTAGTTAAAGCAAGCTGGCGGCATGTATCGAACAATACACACTATACTGTTGACGTTTTAAACGATACGACATATCTTTCCAAGATGGCCAATCTCTACGGACGTCGTTATTTTGTTCCACCAATGTTATCCGTTTTTATTGCCCTCGTGTTACGTGCGATTTATAATAAGTCTGTATGCGTCGTGCGTAATACTATCGTTCCGAATGTAGTTCGTTGTTTCGGCGATACATTTACCTTGGCGCTAATGTTTTCGAGAAGGAAGCCTATGGATAGCTCGATCGAGGCCCTCTCGACACTCGTCGAGCCTGAGACGCGGATCGCTCGCCGTGTGTTTAAGTTCTTTAGAAGGTTCGCTTCGCCTAGGAAACGAGGTCACTTTGCTCGGTCGGTAGTTTTTCTCGCGATCGTCGCGCCGTGTTTCGCGCAAGAGCCACGCGAACGTTTTCAAGAACAGGCGATAAGTGTAGCTTGTTTTATAATCCTTGCTTGTTCCGCGCCACGCTAATTCGACGGATTCAAATGTTGCTCGGGTTCCTTTAACGCTTCCTTTTTTCTTTTTTTTTTTTTTTTTTAACTAATTTGTCCGAGAAATGTAGCACTGTGTGAAACGAAGTTTCGATGTATTGGTAAATCCATTGGTAAATACGTCGATGTTAGAACTGGTAGATTAGTTAAGTTATTTGTGAATATTTGTGAACGAATGTGAACATTCCGTGATCGAAGGAAGAAGAATGAAAGCTGGAATTTTAACATCTGTAACATCTCCGCCAGTTGGACTTTGGTTAATTCAACTTCGAGGATCGTGAGTACTGCAACCTATTATTTCCATTATTCGTATTATTTCTTCTAATTCATATCTACTGTTTAAAAAAAAAAACAACGATGTCGAAGTACAGTATCTGCTCGTTAAGCTTGATTATTTGCAAAAATGTAAATTTTTGTGGGAGAAACTTTCTCGTAAAATAAGATTAATACGACAGTACTCGATGTTTTTTTCCTTATTAGTTTCCTGTATATATAGTATCTAATTTAATTAATACAACTCACAGAAATATAAATTTTTGTGGGAGAAACTTTCTCGTAGAATAAGATTGCTATACCAGTATTCATTTTTTCAATTTTTTTTTATTAATTTTCTGTATATCTGTTTAATTAGTACTACTCACAGAAATATAAATTTTTGTGGCAGAACGTTTCTCGTAGAATAAGATTGGTATACCAGTACTCAGTATTTTATTTATTTATTTTTTTATCATGAATTTCATTTAATTAGTATCACTCACAGAAATAAAAATTTTTGTGGCCGAAAGTTTCTCGTAGAATAATATTGGTATACCATTACACAGTATTTATTTATTATTTTTAATTATTAATTTTCTGTATATCTATTCATTTAATTATTATCACTCACAGAAATAAAAATTTTTGTGGCCGAAAGTTTCTCGTAGAATAAGATTGCTATATCATTACACAGTATTTATTTATTATTTTTAATTATTAATTTTCTGTATATCTATTCATTTAATTATTACCACTCACAGAAATATAAATTTGTGTGACAGAACGTTTCTCGTAGAATAAGATTGGTATACCAGTACTCAGTATTTTATTTACTTTTTTTTATTATGTATTTCATTTAATTAGTATCACTCACAGGAATAAAAATTTTTGTGGCCGAAAGTTTCTCGTAGAATAAGATTGGTATACCAGTACTCAGTATTTTATTTACTTTTTTTTTATTATGAATTTCATTTAAGTAGTACCACTCACAGAAATAAAAATTTTTGTGGCAGAAAGTTTCTCGTAGAATAAGATTGCTATACCAGTACTCGGTATTTATTTATTATTTTTATCATTAATTTCCTGTATATCTATTCACTCGCAAAAATATAAATTTCCTACATACCGCGCGCAACATGGCGGCGCATAAACCATTAAAAACGGTCGCAATTCATACATATTATAAAGTAACGTCATTACATTCTCACCTAATAGCGAGCACCTTTTAAAGTATACAAAAGATACCCTATTTTTAACGCAACGCGTGCGTAACAATACACAGGAATGCAATTACACGAAGCGGGGCATTCAAAGCCCGTTCCATTTCTGACAATAACTTCGCACAATAAGCCCTCCGGTGAACTCGATTTTTCCGTACACCGTAAAGAGCACAACAAAATTAATGTGCACCAACATTTGCCAAATAACGGCATAACGTAACCCGGATAAGATGCGTATCTTTTCGCATTGTAATCAATGTAGCAACAGCGGCTCGCCTGTATTAGATCGCAACGTTTGCATTTCTGATCTTTAATTATCCCCCCCGAAGAGAAAGAATCGGCGCGATGCAAGGTACTAATATCTGAACGAGGGGCTTCTTCGCGCCGTGATTATAAATTATAATCCAACGGTCGCTTACAATTCTCTTCGTGGCGGTTCCAACAGAGACCAGCCGGGCCGCAGTAGTATATCACTGTTTTATCAGNAGAAAGAATCGGCGCGATGCAAGGTACTAATATCTGAACGAGGGGCTTCTTCGCGCCGTGATTATAAATTATAATCCAACGGTCGCTTACAATTCTCTTCGTGGCGGTTCCAACAGAGACCAGCCGGGCCGCAGTAGTATATCACTGTTTTATCAGACGCGTATTTCTTCTAATCACGATACACGGTCGAAACCATAGTCATCCGATGTAGCTGATATTACTCGAGCCTGATAATAACGTGGGCAACATTAATGTTAGAAGACCGGATAGTTTTTACACGCACCGTATGCAACTTTAGAATGCATTATCACCGGTTCGTTTCAATAAAAGGAAAAACTGGTAGATACGACTAGAGTGATGAAAGATAAAAAAAAATATGTACGTATATATACACGGCACCCCTTGGTTTTGTAAAGTTGCATACGTAGCCAGTAACACGGGATACTGTAACGATCAATTTTTATTGCTCCTGAACAATGGAGCGAAACGAAAATTACAGCCCAGTCACGAGGTTTGCCTCGTCGTTTCACAGCGAAACATTAAGTTTTACAGTTAAACCACGCACGTGTCCTCGAAATTGCCAATAAAATAATACGTGTACTGGTGCACACGAGATACGCGTCTGCATCATTCGATGATGCGTGACACTTTGAAAGCGTGACGCTTTGTAAAAAAAAAAAACGGTTGTCTTGAGGTAGACCCAGAAATGTTAACGTAACCACGTTTACGGAAAGATCTTGTGTGTTCGTTGCGATTGTTGCACAATGAGCCGGAAGATACTTTAATTTGTACGGTTAGAAATTATTGTGTAGATAATATGCAAGTTGCACTGAAAGTATTTAAATATTGGTACTTAAGTATTTGTAATGGTATACGGTTGCTGAAATTCAATTAAATTATGTAGCTTATGAGATTGAAGAACGAGATGATTTAGCGATTATTAAGTCACTGGATATTAACTCGAATGGTACTTTGATGTAAATTAAATTTTATTCAATTTCTTTACTACATTAATCGATTTATTTTTGTCTCGTTATAATTCAAATTTATTTTTATAATTTATCACTCATATTATCGATTACAGTGTACGTTAGGTATTCAATATTGTTGTTATATTATTCTCTGTCTACTTTCCTTTTTCATTTAAATTCATCACACAACTTCGACATACCCGCATGTTCGAGTGTTTGTCGCGTTAGAAAAAAAAAAATGTAAAACGTTTCACATCCAAGCGAGGTGAGAGTAATCATTGTTTTATCGGGGTTAGTGACACTACGGTCGATCGTGGTGTACACTGATATTGAGCTTAATGACTGTTTCCCGGCGTTCAATGTCAACTGTTCAATGTCGGTGCCCACATTTGCATGAAGCACGAGTAGGAAAGTCGGGGGTTACGAAGGCGTATAAACGTAGCAATAATATATTCACGAAAGAAATCAGCTTTCCTCTTCGTTTATGTCAGAGATATTAATAATAAACCCTTTCAATATTCGTCTTCTTTGGAACCGCTGTAGAAATTTTGTTCGACTGGCGCCATTTTTCCTTCCTTTGGAAAATATTCCTCGTACTCATTTCGAAGAAAAATAATTCCAGTCATCGATAATAATTTTAAAAGGAGATTGCGTTGGATAATCGAATAACACTGATCGTAATTTATAAACGTTGCTATATCGAAGCGTTAATGGTTTTCGATATGAATTCAAATGTCGTGCGCTTAATGCAGCAAGTTAAAGACTGAAATGTCACAGATTTTTTCTCACGCGCCTTTCCCTTTGCAACTCGGATAAGGATAATTCTCCTTTCCTGTTCAATGTCAATTCCACGCCTATACGGCATCGCTGCATAATTTTAATCTGTACAATGACATATAAATAGAGGAAAGAACAATAGGGATGAAGGTAGTTATATTCTAGATCATGACGAGGAATATAATCATCGGAAGTACGCGACGGTTGATGAAAACGTATCTATTTTTCATACTTATTTACGACAGCAATGATTTAATCCAAGCTTACGATTATAATCGAAAAGAATCTAGTCTTTGAAAGTTCCTATTAGCGACGATACAGTTTAAAATCTAGAAAGACGTTTGTATTCAATACTCGTGAAAAGAAAGCGACGCAAATTTAAAAAATAAAGTCTTGTGCAGTAAACAACATACACTTGTCGTAATAAGAAACATACGTTTATTGATAAAAACGTAATCGATATTAACCATCTGATTAAACAGTACAGTGGCTCGAAGCAAATTTTGTTTCGCCTTTAACACGAGAGCTAACAAAATGGTAAAAATGATCAATTCATAATTTCTTATAGAAATTTTATAAATTTACCGTGGCAGATTATTGAAAACTTTGCGTGATTTTACTTAAAATATTTATATAAAAATTCATCTCCTTTGCTCTACCTTTCATCTTGATCTCTTTGATACGAAAAACCCTTTTTTAATCGTCAGTAAGTACTAGTATTAAGTAGGAGGAGTATTCGTTAGCAACAAAGTTAAATTTTGATAAACGATTCTTCAATACGATCGTATTATGTTTATTTGTACAAAAAGAAGATTTAAGACCTAAAATTTGAAACCGTGCATCAACAGAAGTTATCCGAATGTTGCAAAAATCAATCCTTCCTCTTATAAGAACAAACTGATTCGAGGAAACCGATTTAACCGATCATCCACGAAAGATTATAAGCGACAGGGCAGATTGTCACTGTACAATTTCTATTTACACAGAGAGAAAGGGAGAAACCCGACGAAGGAGAGGGAGAGAAAGAGAAAGAGAAGGTAGGAATCGAGGCTGTCGGTGAAGGCGCAACGAGAGGCACGTTCAGTCGCCCGGACCCGCTCGGTCGGTCTAAACAGACGGTACATGATCGTATTCCTCGCGATCGCAGTGGCTCTGTCAGGTCTTCAATCGTGCATCGCGAAACTTCCCTCCTAATTGTGCATTCCTGGGGAAATCGCAGGCATAATATCGAAAGGATACGTTGTTCGAAACAGGACCAACGATGATTCGCTTGGACCACTGTTGAACGCATCGATCTTTCACGAGGACAGGTATCAGGTAAGTCGAGAGAATTTATTAGCTTATCAGGATGACGAATACTATAACGAGTTCCGAGATAATACCGTGAATGATATTAATTAGTCATAGCTGTTTTTTTTTCTCAATTACATATTTGGATCGATTCGTGAAAAGCTATTTGCTCTTTTTCTGTAACTGTTGCGTTTCACGATAACGATAACAGGACGGTAGGCGCTAAGATCGGCACCGGTTGTTAAAATATTTAACGAATCAAGTCGATATTTGCACAACTCGATACGAAAGGAACTCAAGATTTTCTCCCAGAATTGATTGGAATTTAATTTTATCGTCCGATCGCTTGATTATTCGTATCGCATCGATTACTCGTATTTAGCGCGGTTAAATCGAACAGTTATCGGTAATTGCATTGTTTAGAGCTTATTTTAAGCAATCGTCGATGTTGATATCGTACGTGAGAATATTCATCGCTTTATCGACGCGTATCAATTTGATTGGCGCGCAAGGCACATTGTTGCTTCACGCACGTGTTAAAATTTCAACCATCGGAATTTCATTCTCGCGCTTCTTCTGTTCGGTGTGAATCGCTGCCGAGTTCCCTGTCGAGCGTGCGTTGAGGCCGGCTCTCACAAAAGGGAAACCATGGGAAGAATCGCGTAATCATATTATTCATAATTAACGAGAACGCTTTACGACGCTTCGAAGACGCCACTTTAACGATGTGAACGACGTATTACCATGGATACGATTTCGGAGATGCTAGGTTAACGGCCAGGATCTCCCTTGCGGCTGATTTTCAGGAAGCTTCTTAGCCGCGTTCTTCATTCTTCCTCGAGTTTTCTTTGTTCTCATCTTCGGCTTTATCTCCAGATAAATGGAGATAAATTTTAAAGTTCGCGCAACGCTCGAGACGTTTGCATGATAAATAATTACTCGGAGCGGTAAACAATTACTTGCATCTTCCATTTCTTTTGCAACGCACGACTTAGGATTGCACAACTAGCTGACGACGATGAATGATAAAGTTACGGTAAATCGAGCGATTATTTTAGCTGACGTTAAATTTTCTTTAGCTATTTTTAATCGTTTCAGGCATATCTCTTGCTGAGAAATTAAATTTTGTTTTACGTGCATCGTGAAAAAGAGTGAGAGTAATTTTAGGGATCGGATAGAACGTTTTTAAGACGGTTTATCGACTTTTTGTGGTTATTAGAAACGCCAATCCCCCGGCTAAGTAGAGCCCTGTATTGTCTGATAAAAAAAAAAGAGGTGAAAGATAAAAGAAAAAAAAGCGACAGCGAGAAAGGTACGAGATTTATAACGCTTTTTAAGGTTTCGATAGGATTTTTTTCTGAGAATGCATACTGATCTCATCGTTATGACTAACCGCATCTCAACAAATACGTGGATTATACTGGTTCCAGAGGAGGATAAATTTAGCTCTCCTTTGTATGGTGCCATTGAATGCGAATTAGGGTGATTTAATTACTCTTTGATCCGATAATAGTTTCGAAATGCATCGGTATGTCATCGAATGTTTTCTGCGTGTCGCGATAAAAATTGTAACTTTCTTTTATAAACAGTTGTGTAATTAAATTAGCTATTAATGGGAAAAATGTAGCGGTACCTTAAGTACAACTCTTATTCCCAAAAATTGTTCGTGACAAAAATCGAAATCGATTTCATCGAGATACTAACTCTCTATATACTCGTAGATCATCTTTTATTTGTTTTTAATGAGTCACTTTAACCGAGTTACCGATAGCTAAAAAATTTGTTGGTTATCATTCGCGTTATATCTGAAAAACTTTATCAGGAAATGCTGTATTCGCTTTATATACGGAGTAAAAAATTTTCTGTAACAATGTATCGACGAACTGAATGTTTCTGTTTCGAACATTCTTCTCTTTATATATTTCCGTTCAAACGAATTAACGAGATAAGTTGTACTTTCTATTTACGGAATTAATTTAGAAATAATAGAATCAATTAGCGTTTTATGTATTTTTAGAGCTCTGTTATTTTCCGTATGGTGGTTTGATTACCAAAGATTCTTTACTGGTTCGTACAAAACACAATTTTTTCTTTTTTTAATTGAAGAAAACAAATTACCGTATACCGTATAATTTAATAAAATTATTTTGCATGTAAATGTAGAATGATTCCACAAGTGTGTAATAATAAAATATTCTCAATTATTAATTACCGAGTCGGGCTGAGGAAATACCGAGGACCGTCGGCGGATAAATTGATCAAACAATGCGGTAATTAAGAAACTAACTGAAAACACCGGTGCATTATACTTTTATAACTTTATGCTCTAACCTCTCTCAACAAATTGCCGATTGGCGTTAATATGTTGCAATTTCGAGCGGTGTTTAATGAAGAACGCGCAACGGTACATTTGTGTTACGCAAAAACGGACTACTACATGCCTGGTGTAATTCATCAACCGTGTATTAAAATATTAAAACATTCGTTAGATCACCAGAAAACTCTCGAAATTACAGCAAACCAGCGGCGTATAATTATAAAGAATTTAATCAGCCAACCAGCCAAGGATCGATGAGCATGGCTCGAGTGTTCAATCTTAGTCAACGAACCGTGGCGCTTCATTAATTGATTCGTCTACGTGAAATTATTCGACGAACCGTCCGGCTACTGTCAAAGCGGTCCCATCTTTTTCTCACGAGCTGATCGTAGGCTGATCCCTTCAAAGGGACCACCGGAAATTCGAACTTGTAGCGTTACGTTCTTAGGATGATTCAGGTGTATCTCATAGTTCCCCCGCGGTTCGACTTCGGGTCTGAGCACATAAGCGCAACGTAAGTCGATGGGTCTTCTAACGAGTATCGACAGCCATTTCGAAAGCGATTTGTTTAACATTTTGTCGAGTTCCAAGGAAACACGTAAATTCCGTGTAATCCGAGTTTATTTCATTCGCAACGCGTGTCTACATCTCTGTCCCTAATTACTAACCGTTTACATAAATTCAGTTCCAACGATCTGTTCGTAATTAAAAATTCAATTTATTCCCGGTACGTATAAAATGAAAATTTATCGAGCATAATTTACTTTCCCCGAGATGATTTAGAAAGTTGACAGTGCGGTAATGACCGGCGGTAAAGTACATCGTTTTAATGTTTCCCGAGATCTCCTTCGGGGTTTCGTGTCTTGTGTAACAGTGGTTCCCGAAACCGGTAGCACGAAATTAGTAATGAAAACGAAAGTTGATCGAACACGTTAATTACATCGAGATTCGTAATAGAGACTGATGCAACGAGAGAAAAAAGAAAAGGAAAAAGAGAAGAAAAGAAAAAAGAAAAACAGTTTAACAACATACCTAGCTATTTTTACTGCCACGCAACCAAGTGTTATTATAGCAATCTATACCGTCTACTTATCACTATCCTTTATCGTGTTACTCTTTTACCCAGGTACATACGCCGGATGTTCGTGCACGTAACCGAGAATCTAAAGATAACTGGTTAATTGAAACGTGCTTATAAATTACGCAGGGAATAGGCTCGGCGATACCGAAGTGGAGTTTCGTACTTGTCGTTAGTGGTTTATTATTCTCTTATTGGTCGTGACCAGCGATAGCGGCTATTCACAGCGCTATTCATCCATTTTCAACACGCTTCCGTTTCTCGGCTACAATGGCCGTTCGTAGGAAATTATGGTAATCGAATGCAGGAGACAAATTGTCGAATTACTCTGTAAAACTGGACTAGGAAGTGGAACGAATTGCGTGTCACGTCTTGGAGCAAACGTTTCGCGTTATCAATGGGAGGTAACGTGCTACTGAACGTCCGATACTTAATAGTAAAAAAAAATGCAATTATGTCACTGATCAACCGACAGGATGGAGATTCACCGTTCGCCGGATTAATCTCATTCGTTCGTCGTATAAGAGGCGATTTCAATTTATATCTAATAATCGGATCGTATAAACTTCATACTCGAACGAGCAACGCGGGGACGTATTTCGCGCGGAAAAATTACAAGCGCTCGAAACGATCCGCGATTATTGGAGCGAGCATTCGGGCATTCGTTACACCGGCGAGTCCGGCGATCGTCGACGCGGTTCATCGTGAAATGAAAGCTTTCGAGTGAAAGTACCGCGTTTCTTCTCTCGTAAATTCTTCATAACACAATGCAATTCGACGTTGCGATCTTGAACGAACGATCGGCGAGCCGCACCGCGTTTCAGTCGCCGGAAGGAATGTAAAACGAGTAACTTGTCTTCGCTTTGTCCACGGTTACTTATGCGCGTTTAACAGAGGCCAGCAGCGAAATAGACAGAGAGAGAGAGAGAGAGAGAGAGAGAGAGACAGACAGAGAGAGACAGAAAGAGATAGAAAGAGAAAGAGAGACAGAGAGAGGTGTATCATTTAAGTGGCGCGTGGAGTGAAAGTCCGAATATAACGAGTGCACGGGCCCTGCCAATACCTGTTTCACGTGCCGCATAATTAATGTCGTTTCACAAATAGCAGCGTACACGATATTGTCCGGCGTTGGTCCCTTTCTTCGATTTTTCTCTCCATATCGAACGTGCGCCATGGCTGAACGCGGAAAAGCGTTCAGCTCGTAGGTACACCTAGATCACGATGGAACGTGATCGATCTTGATAACCGTTAATTCAGTGGACCATGTTAAAATGTATCGATAACTACGCGAATAACTCCGGTCGTTCAATCTTCCAGTAAATGGGCGAAGAGTGATTCAGTGGACCGTAAATTTGTCACAGAGAATCGATTCAACATGCCTGGTACCGCTTTCAGGAAGCGATACTGTCCATCGAACTATTTCAGGCTCTTGGCCACGCGTTGAAAGCTATAATTCGTGACTTAAGAAGAATAATTTTCCCCTCCCTGCATGCTCCTTGGTATCTCCCCTTTTTGATCGGAATTCGCGGCACGCTGTCGAGCTAGGACATCGATGCGAAAGAAACGCTGTTGAGGAAAATTTAGAGGACAATCTGGAATGGCACGCGATTGTACGAACGTTCGAATTGTAAGGCGTTTTTTTTTTTTTTTTTTTCTCTCTTTTTTTCACGGCCGCAACGGACCGCAGTAAAATCGCGGCTCTCCGGCTGCTGGCGGACAAGGCTCGCGTTCCACGGTTTCGCGTATTACCGTTTAAGTTATCGCGTTTGCAGGGCCGCGGACCAGTTTTGTATATCTTGAACTTTAATCGGGCGGCAGTCACGGTAGAACGAGCCCATACGCGCGTATCACGCGTGTCACGGCGCCTCTCCGTCTCTCGCTTGGAACGTACCCTTTCCGTTCTTATGCTCTGATAGTAATCCGGCCGACAGATATCAGAACAGCCTCGAGCCGACAGCCGGGAAGGCCGTCTACGGCCTACCATATCGTCGGATTATTATTATGCATGAATTTCGTGAACCGGTCGTCCGTGTTTGCTAACGCCCCAGGGTTACGTAACTGGCCGAGAAAGTCTCAAAAGCAGCGCACGGTTTGGCGTGTGTCAACCCCGAAATCGGATATACAGGGTGATCCTTGTGGTCCTGGTGGTTTGCGAATTAATTGCGCTGGTTTGTTAGAAAAAAAAATATATTTGTGGAGATTGGTTTGGTAGTTCTCAGTGGAGAACGATGTGGCTGTAGCTTTGAAATTCATTTCTGTGTTGGGGAAAATATAATATTTGGTAAGGGTGTTGGTCTTGGGATTTATTTCGTGGATGATCTGTATATTTGTAATTTTAATATTAACCCTTTGCACTCTGTTGGAGCTGCTATAGCGACATTTATGTATAATATAGAGTAATTCAGGGTGAGATGGTATTATTCCTGGTGTAGGTTATGAAAATTTCCCTTTTTAAGCTGTTTTTAATAGTATACTGAATATTATAAATCCGTATCTGTTTACTTTGGCGAATATTTTTTTTTTTTAAACGGATCATTACTCTCTAATTTATTCTATATTATAACAGCATTGATTTCGCTATGAAGACGTGTATAATTTTCATCAGAAGTTTTGAGTTAAATTTAGTATTTTCTTCAAGTCAAATTTGATTTATTTTAAAATAAAAGTAAATTAATAAATGAAATAAAAATTATAAACACTTGTACATCCTTTGCTTCAAAACAATGCTAAGTTTTTGTGTTTTGTTGGAATTGCTGGTACATCGTATAAAAAAAAGCTTAGGAGCGCAGAGGGTAGAAACCATCATTCTGATTAATCGTCGGAATAATTCTACGTTTACATTCATTTAATATTCTGCACCAGTTGTTGAATGTTTCAAGAGATTCAAATACGCCGGTTTTATATGGCTTTTATATACGATAACGTCCATTCGAATATTGCAACATTACCGAGGGGGGTTAGGTTGTAGCGGTTATGTTAAGTGGATCTGTTAACGTTAACCGTTTTCCTCGGAATTGATTTCTGCACCAGAAAAATTTATTGCCGCGCGTGTACCAAGTAGAGCTCTATTAATTTTTGACTTGATAAATCAGTAGGTAACGTATAAAGTTACGCGTTACCACTGTGTAACCTCAGAAATGAATTTCCGAGGTATGAAAGAATAATTTTCCTGGTGACCTATTTCGTACATGTAATATAATCGTTCTATTCAATTCATTGAATTAGATAATAATGAACCGTGCCCGAAGCAAATGTCTGTTTAGCATTTACTTCTAGCAACGTGTTAATTAAGTTGAAAGAAATTTTTAATATCGCATAAAGTTTTTTTTTTTCTTAATACTTTTTGCTCGTACCTATAAAAATCTGAGCTTTATTCCGTTAAACTTCGTACCTTTTACTTTATAATAAAATAAGGAGCTACAGGTTGAGCGAAAGTGAAAGAAGAACATTATTGAATTAAATGACGATAAACTGGAGTTTATAAAATGTAGCGTCACTCTGCCCAGTTGGCTGGAAATTACACTCCTGTTTCTTTGAAATCTTTTTCCCTACGACGCGTCTCCGTAATTATTGTTCCTATTTACACAGATGAAGAACGTGAGGTTGCACGTTAAACTATGAACAGTGTATTTAACTTGTAATTTTTTGTATTAATTTTATTTATTATATATTTCATTCTATTTATTTTATTTATTATGTATTTTATTCTATTTATTTTTTATATTTATCTTTGTATTTATTTTTTATA